>APFE030320978.1:37816-162244 GCA_000404065.3 Pinus taeda
TGAACTGTAAATGCTACATTGTGGTAGACCATCTGTCCTTTTACAAAATGTGACTTGTTACTTATAGTATTTTTCAATTACAATACCACGGGTCAATTCCATGGGTGAATGAATACCATGGGTGGATTTTACAATACCATGGGCGGATTCCATTTACAATACCATGGGTAAATTCCATGGGTGAATGAATACCATGGGTGGATTTTACAACACCACAGGCGGATGCCATTTACAATACCATGGGTAAATTCCATGGGTCAATGAATAATATGGGTGGATGAGTACCATGGGTTGATGTCATTTTCCATTCGGATCAAAGAGAAAAGTAATAGTACTATCCTAATAAAGGAACAAACTTATATCTGCAAGAATCATTATTAATATTGTGAAATAGTTCAAAAGGAAACCATGATAATGAAATAAAAAGGCATGCGATTCAAATATGCATAGTAAAGCCATTGAAAATAATACTTTTCATTAGTATGCATTAACATAAACATACACCACAAACAATTAAAGAGTAGTCTCACAATCATTAACAACATATCCATGAAAAGTGTGTCGACTCCAAGAGCTTTGAATTATTGAGTGAAAGTCTGAAGATACACCATTACAATGATACAATACTAGTTCCAATAGTGGAACATTAAGTAGCTACTTTCTTCTCAAAAGCCTTATCTTCTCTCTTAGGCCTACCTTGAAAAGCCAAGGTGAAAAGTCATTTTCTTGAGTTATTAGGGTGTATATATAACAAATGAGGTGACTCTCAACCTTCCTTGTGACTCTTGAGCTATAGCCATGACTCTTGAGCTTCCATGTGACTCTTCAATATTCAATTAGATATTTGGTCTTCTATATGAATTTTTACATTTTATGTGTGACCTCTGGACTTCCACACACTTTGCATTTGCATTTTGAAAATTACATAATTTCATCCAAAATGATGTGGAAAATTACAATGACAAATATGACTCTTGAGGTGACATTTGGATAAGCCAAGATGTGGAAATGACAACATTGAATTCATAATAGAGTTCTTATTCCAATCTTCCCTTCTTGCTGCCATATTTGTGTCGTCATGATAAGTCTTGTACATAGTTCATATTCATCCTCCGAGAGGCTGGATGATATGAAGTCTCCTTTCTGATCTTGATCCTCAATCTTATATTGTGATCTAGTGTCCCTTCATATTCTTGCTTGATGATGTCTTTGTCTCTATAGCTTCACAAGCGCCTTCTTGCATGATATCCTTTGTACCCTCTTTGAGCATCATCATTTCATGTCAAGATATAATACATGCAAATGGAATTCACTCATGAAATGAAAAAATTAATATGGAAATGGCCTAATCTATATTGATCTTGATGAAGTTCACTGATTGAATCTGGGACAGAGTGCAAGACTGAGGATTAGGCTCTGAGATTGCATAGTGCACAGTGCTCGAAGGTAGTGTTTAATGTCCAAACACTGTGATTACATAATGTGTAGTGGTTGAGGGATTGGAAGGAAGAACTTAACAATTGAGAGAGACACGGATGCAATGAGGCATGATTGCTCACTATGATTACACAATGTGAATTTCAAAGAAGACTAAGCCAAGTGATTACATAGTTTCACAGGTCAAGGAGGTAGTGAGGCTTGAATATTAACTAAGACTTCACAGTTCATACTGGAAAATTTTGTAGGAGAGAGAATTATGTAGTTTCCAAAGCCAAGAGGTAAAGACTAAGCACTTTGAATACACAATGTAAAAAAATTGAAGGCAATGATGGTGCAGCATGTTGTTCCAATAGGAAAGGGTGGATGGCTAGGGCCTAAGACTATTCAATGCATATTTTAGTGAGGAATACTAAAGAGTGGTTGGTCGGGAAAGGTACAAAGAGAGGAACACTTCAACGATTGACTAAGTGTGGGATCTGTAAAGCACAAGATGAAACTAGAACATGACTTGAACATGATCACACATTCATAAATAATCGATGCATAATAATGAAACCCTTGACACCCAAAATCAACATGGATCCATTGAAACAACAACAAAACAACACTCACCTCCAAGTGCGACACTCAAGATACATTTTGTCATACAAGTGACGATGACAACAAAATAGTGCATAAAATTTGGGAATGAGTCTAATACATATTTGTATGATTTTTAGAACCCATTAATACAACAAAAATCACTAAAGTTTCCTTTTAAATATATGTTATAACTCCCTTCCACAAGGTGCAACACTTCCCTTACCAAAATATGATACATGGATTTTCTTCACAAACGGACTTGGAAATTAGAGAACAAGCATGGAATGTCTTTTATTACTAGACATGATAGCTCACATGGTTAAAGGGGGCTCTAAGGTTTGGACATATGCCAAAATTTGGAGGGTGTTGTATCAACGACAACACTTGGTGACACAATAGGTAGAATTCTAGCTTCTCTATTTTGGTATACCTTTATTTACAGGGTCTAGTATTTTATGAAGTATTGATTCATCCTGTGGATTACCTTGGTTTTCCCATTTAAACTAGTTATATATGTAGTCTTATTTATTCCCTTATTAGATAAAGACATTCAAAAATCTTACTGTATCACAATTGTTTTGATCTAGGATAAGGGTGATGTGTAGTCGTGAGTTTAAAATTATCAGAGTTTTCATTTCATCTCTAGTGTTTCTCTGCCAGCAACAGGCCTATTCAATACCCCGAGAAAGTCACTACATAAACATGAGAATTTCTACAATAGACCTTAGTGAAGCCACTTGTTTCACCTCTTTCTGCAAGAATCCTTTCTCTTCTTTCACCCCTTATTTTATTTAAATATGCTAGTTGGCATTTTATCGACATTTATATCACCAAGGTGGAAGAGGGATCCCCGATTATTGAGAGCAAGAGAGATTGTTACTTTAGAAACCATTATATACCTCTTAAATTTATATGATATCTATCAGTTTTCCCCTTTCCCTTATCTACTTTATTGGATTAGCATGCAAAGCCACCTAATTACAACACCAAGTCAAGGAAATAAGATGAAGGTGTCATGGTTTGTTCCAAAGATTTCCATTCCAATGGATTATATTTTACAGAGAGACATCATTACTTTAAAGATATGAGATCAAGGGAGAGAAGAAGGACTAAAATATAACCAAGTGTTGTTGTATGCCACAAAGGCTTTTTAAACTTTTTCCACATCCCTTAAGGCCATAAAATACTTTCACGCCAGTTATTTTTCATAGAAATAAGAAAATGAAAGACGATGGAAAGAACAGAACATAACATAAATGAACAAATAAGAAAAAGGAGAAGGAAAGAAATATGTACATAGGTAGGGACGGAACCCTAGGTTATTATTGAAAATAATGTTTGAGTTCTTGGCCATTGACAGGAATTGAGTCCATCATCCCATCTAAGGATTGAAGATGACAAGTATAGTGGCCAAGGTTGTCATGCATAACATAGGGTCCAATCCAAAAGGATTCTAATTTAACATGTTTACATTTCTCTTCATGGGCTTTATCCCACTTCAATACTAGGTATCCCACACTGAATTCCTTGTTATCTGTAAACTTCTTTCCAAACCAACACTTGGTACGACTTTGATGGATAAAAAAATTTTATTTTCTTTTCTTCCTTACTTACTCTAACTTTAACAAGGTGTTTATCCTACTCTGAAAAACAAAACATGGTTTACCTCTGGATTCTGGAGAAAGTTGAAGGGTTGGGGGATATATGCTCGAATGAAGGATAACTTCTTCTCCATACACAAGGAAGTAAGGGGAAGTCTTCAGAGAGGATTTTGGTGTAACATGGTTAGTCCACAAAGCATTCATTAAGGCATTATGCTAGTTCCTTTTCTTAGAGTAAACAATTTTATTGATGATGTTAATTAAATACTTGTTGGTAGAGTCAACTAAATTGTTTCCTTGTGGGTAATAATTTGATGAGTACTTTAAAACAATACCATTTTTCAATGAAAAATCATAAAGTTTTATCGATGAAAAGTAAGTTGCATTATTGAAAACAAGTGATGTAGGAATGATAAATCTGGTGATGATATTGTACTTAAGGAATTTGATGACCTCCTACTTGTTCACTTGTTTTAATGGGACTACTTCAACCCATCAAGTAAAGTAGTTTGTAGCGGTTAAGATATATTGGTGTTGCTTTGATGAATGTGGAGAAATTTCATTGATAACATCCTTTCCCCATTTTTAGAAAGATTCCTCAACAATGATGGGAAGCAATGGGGAAACTAACTTTCTATCACCACCAACACATCTTTGATGAACTAAACACTTACGAGAGTATGCATGAGAATATTTGAATAATGTGGGCCAATAGTAACTAGATACCATGACTTTGTGAGTAGTAGTATCATATGTGTAGTTTCCACTAGCTTGCCCATTAAGAAGATATTTTAGTACCTTTCTGAATCCCGTGCTTCTAAAAATATAAGTAGGACACCATTGTGATGGTTTTCAAAATGAAAATCATGTAAAAAATGATATAATAAATATTTAAGTCAAATAGCCCTATTATGTGGATAAATGTGAGGGTAAGGTATAATTCTCTAGATACTATCACACATATGTATACCAAGAAATCATTGTGTTTGTGTGGGTAGCTTTTTTAATATTATAAATTTTGGTTTCTTGTTCCCATCTAGAAGATTCCTATTATGGTAAATTAATCACTTCTGTTGCAAGTCAACAAAGACCAAAATTTTATTGTATGAATTGGATTAAATTCAAGATCGTACTCTTGAAGGCTTGTCATCAAGTTCACCTTTCTCTCACCCAACTCTTGTTGTGAATAAAGTGATCAAAATTTTGCGTGAGGCACAAAGTGCTTCACCGCCTTGTATACTACAGAGGCTTGCTTATCAATAATGGGGTAGTTTAATTCAGATCCATTTAAGCTAATACTTGCCAATGATATTGGTTGCTCCTTTCCTTGATCATCCTTATGAGTGAGAACAACTAAAATATATGTGTCAGAAGCAAAAGTATATAACAAGAAATCTTTGCCAAATTTTAGAGTAGAACAATGTCGGGGCTTCGACAATTACTTGTTTGTTATAATTAAAGATATATTTCTCCCTTTTATCCCACTTGTAAATTGCATCCTTCTAAATCATGTTTTGTAATGACTTAACAATTTGTGCATAATCTGAGATGAACTTTCAGAGGAAGTTAATTTTCTGCTAAAAGGATTGCATGGATTTTTATTCATGAGAAAGGGAATTTGTCCAATAATCTTGAACTATTACAAGTCCATTTTAATCCCACTCTTAGATATAATTTGGCTCATTAAATTACCCTCAAACACTCCAAATATGCTCTTCTTAGGATTTAAGGACATGCCATATTTCCAACATTGATCAATAATTTTCCTTAGACAACGAAAGTGATCAGATATTTTCCTTGAAAATATTGTAACATCATCCAAGCACACCACTACACTTTGTCCTATAAACCATGGAAAATGCTGTCCATAGCTCGTTGAAAGGTAGCACCCACATTAATGAGTACAAAAGGCATCCACTTAAATTAAAATGTGCCCCACTTAGTCCCGAACATAGTTTTCTATCTCTCAGTTTCTACTACTAGAACTTGGTTGTATCGAGAAAATCCATCTATTAATGAGAACATCTCTAACCCAAATACTATTTGAAGTATTTTCTCCATAGACAACTCAATATATTTATCCTTATCTAAATCTCGGTTCAAATTACAGAAACCAAGAAATAAGGATATCCCTCTGGACTTATTTATTATGGGGACGAAATTAGAGACTGAGGTAGAATGACAAACTATGAATATGACTTGAGCATCCAAAAATTTTCTTTGTTATTTTTTATTGAGGGGCTCAAGTGGAGGACGAATTTTTGTTAACTTCTTTTGAAAAGTCTTTACCTCTTCCTTGATAGATATTACATGCTGGATAATTCACGTATCATAAGTTTTCAAGTCATCATACATCCACGTGAACCCATTTTGATACTGCTTAAGGAGATGGATGCATTTTTTCACTCTTGAGGTGTAGAACAAGTACTGAGATTCACATATTTTAGATATTCTTTGGTACCCAACTTTACGTGTTCATGTGATAGTGTGGAACTATGAGTCTTTGCATTAGTTGGTACCTTAAAAAGATTATGTAGGTCATATAACTTCTCTAAAAATACCACTTGATTCGGCATGGTGTATCCTTTATTTTCCTGAGTTGATCCCTACAAGGATTTCTTATGCTCATCTTCATCAATTGTTGCATACTTAAACACATAAACATTTGCCATGAAGTCTAGTATCTATTGTCATCATCGAAAACATGAAAATTAGTAACATTATTAGGCATGTATGGCTTATAAATAATCTCGACTAAAAATCCATCTCTCAAAGTTGAAAACATAGTAGCATTGTTAGCTAATGTGTCGATGGTTTCATTATGTATTAGAGGAACATAATTAATATTAAAAAATTGGAAATATGCAATGAGAAGCCATTCCTTTTGTTGGTAATTTCTAAGATTAGGTGACACACAATTAATTCTGTTTTGTACCTATTGTGTAATAATTTTTGAGTCATCTATTACCTTAATCACATCCACATTGAGGTCTATGGCTTTCTTTAAATCCAAAATGAGTGTTTCATATTCAGAAATGTTGTTTGTGCACTCAAATTCCAAGCGACATGAGATCAGAAGTTTGTTCTATTGCAGGTTTATCAAAATACAACCAAATCCATAACTCTCCTTTATTTTCAAACAATCAAAATAAAAAGACAAAATGTTACCAACAATAGGGTTAGTTCCTACACTAATACTCTTTACATCTATATTATGATGGAAGGTTGCGTAAGATAGCATCGATGGTCGATCTGTAGAAAAAGAAAATAAAAAATCATCTATGCATAAACAATAGGATGATTAGAAGCTTCAAGAACCATGATGCTATGTTACATGGAAGGTTTAGTGTCGACTTAGATTTTATTTTTATTTCCCTTATATGGAATCCGTAAATGTGACCAATCTGTAGCAAAGTATCATACAACTTGCCGGACCAGTGCTTAATCAAAAGTAAGCCATAAGCTTATGGAATTCCCATAATGACAATATCAATAAATTGGTGAACTCAGTGGTCTGATGATAAAAAAATATAACATTATTAAGCTCACCAACTTCTTGTAGTAAAGATCTATCTAGTTGAATGATTGTTACATCAGTCCTTTCCCATTTAACATTTAGTTTATTTGAAATAGATAAAGGCATGGCATTCACAGCTGCACCAAAATAACCTAGGAAATTATGGACATTTTAGTTAAAAATATCGAAAGTCAAAAGAAAAAAGGGGCAAGTAGACCTAAAAATTATGTTAGTTGTGTTAACAATTGATTCAAGGATGATAGGAAACTTACCAGATGAGGATTGAGAATTAGATATCATTTACTTGACAAATGTTGAGAAGTAAATTCCAAGATGATTAATTCATGTTTCCCTTCTATCTTGGCTAGTTGATTTATGGAAATATTTGCATGAGCCTTCTTCATATCTTCAATAATATTGTAATCAATTTCTTCATCTTAAGTAAGGTGTGGTAACGTGGTAGGTGGTGTCACTTTGTTTGATACCTCAAGGGTGGAAAAGTTGTTCATTTTATTCCCAAAAACATTCTTTTGTGTTTGTGTACTACTAAATTTGTTTTGAGTTCCTTGAGCAAGATTACTATGAGGTAAGATATTTCTTAATAATTGTTTTCTGACATCTTGCTCAAGCACTAATCCTTCACTCCTTATGTTATATTTCTTTGTAGCTTGTTGAAGATGAGCATTACTTGTTGGGGGCTCATTGTTTCTTGTCAATAATTATTAACTGTAATATCAAGAGTGAAAATTGCATCACCAACATTTAATTTTTCTTTCTTGAGGCAGGTTCATTAGTCTCTTGTGTCTACTCAGAATGCTCTTACGCTATCAAACTTCCTATAAAATTTTCAACCACAACAATCTTGTTGTGCTTCCATTGAGGGCATGTTTGCCATGCATGAGTCTCTTGATTAAAGGTATAATAGTTATCCATCCCCAAGTTCTCAACATTGAATACAAAATTGGAGATCTATTTAGACTTAGCCAGTTGATTGAAATTATTTTTAAGGAATGGCATAAAATACTTATTACTATTAGAAGCCTTACTTGACTTCCTCCTCAGTTTGAATACTTCATTCATTAAAAACATCAAAGATTTAGTCAAGATGTCCATGTCAAAAGGAAATTTCTCTTTAACTCTGCCTTAAGTCCTTCTCAATAGAAATTTCCTTCCAAAATTAAGAGCCAAAGTATCTCTCACAATGCACTTAAAAAAAACAAAAATGTCAATAGGTAAGGCAACAAGTATAATAATCCTTAGTAATCATGTAGTTGTACATCATTGGGGAATTTATTCAAAATGCATGTAAGCCTTTAATTGAAATATTTAAATTCTCCTTTATCTTCATTTTAAGGTTTCCAAGTTATTTTAGTAACATGGCTGGATTTTTATCATCAACAAACATTTCTATGAACAACTGTTTGAAATCCCTCCAATTATGGATTGAATTAGGTGGAAGATTATGGTACCAAAATGATGCTCTACCTTCTAGAGTATATGCTAATAATCAAAACACACCTCTAACATCTATAGTTGCGAGTAGAAGTCATCAATATGATCTTTGACCTTTGCCTTCTTACCAGGATCATGCTTTGCAAGCAACTTTTTTAGTGTTTTGGTAAGTGATGGAGATTTCCTGAAAGAGAAATAGGCCCTTGGGACATCCAATCCAATTGTTCATCAGAAATTTATTTGTTCTCCTTCTCCTATTCACTGTCTGATTCTAAAGAGTCTTCTACTTAACTGTTCAAATCCTCATTGTTATTGGGTTGTTAATCTTCCCTTAGTTTCTCTTCTTCAGAAAGATGAAAATTCTCCCTATCTCCATTCATGGTTTCCCCAGCTGCTGGTGGAATATCTTCTTGATGAATGGAATATTCATGTGAAAGAAATAAACCCTCAAGAATAATAGTTATCAATAATTCCACCGAGGAGAAGAACACACCACGGTGGGTTGTCTCTTTCCTTGATTATCTATGAGGAAGAAAAGATGTGACAGGAAGCAATCTAAGAGCTCTAGCAAACCAATGAGTAATAGGTTGAAGTATCCTGAGTTGGTCATAAGTAACTTCGTATGCATGCTCCAGACCTTACTGAGGTGATTGTTGTCTCTCAGATATAAGAGTTGGGGATAGACTTGGAAACTTAGTGCCTTACATGGAAGGTTGTTTATGAGAATGTGGTGAATTTTCACCCATAAAATGGTTTCCATGCTTCTAGTGCCAAAATTTTTGACAGTGATATATGCACCAAAAGTAAGGGGTCTCCCCAATATGAAGTCCCAATTATATGTCACATCGTTTGGAGTAGGATCTCCAACTGAAAAGTTATGTTGGTTTCCATAATCTTAAATATTTTCCTTGGCTACAATAAATGACATATAAGATATAAACACATGTACTTTCGAGATAAATAAGTAAGTTAGCCTTGTGATGTATTCAATTGTAAAGTATTTAATGGTTATTTCCTGAAACGAAAAAGAAAGTGAGTCTTTAAGAGAAAAGTAATAGTACTATTCTAATAAATACACACACACATATATATGAAAGAATTTTTAGTAATATTGTGATATAGTTCACAAAGAAACCATGATCATGAAAGAAAAAGTAACATGATTGAAGGATGCATACTAAAACCAACAAAATAGTTCATTTTCATTAGTATGTACTAACATAAACGTACACTGCAAACAATTAAAGAGTAGTCTCACAATCATTCACAACATATGCATGAAAAGTGTGTTGGCTCCAAAGGATTAAAATTATTGACTTAATGTCCCAAGTTACACAATTACAATGATGCAACATTTTTTCTAATAGTGGAATGTTAAGAAACTAGTTGCTTCTCAAAAGCCTAATCCTCTCTCCTATTCCTAGCTTGAGAAGCCAAGGTGAAAATTCCTTTTCTTAAGCTATGAAGGTGTATATATAACAAATGAGTTTACTCTCCACCTCCCTTATGGCTCTTAATCTACCCTTATGACTCTTGAGATTCCATGTGAATTTTTCAACCCCTATGAGACCTTCGGACATCTAAATGACTTTTCAAATTCTATGTGTGACCTTTAGACTTCTAAATGACTTTTCACATTCTATGTGTGACCTTTGGACTTCCACATAATTTACATTTCTAATTCTGAAAATTAATAATTCCATCCACAATGATGTGGAAAAATATAATGACATATATGACTCTTTAGATGAAACTTGGAAACATCATGACTTGGCATTGATGAGATGGAATTCATAATATAGTGCTTAAGCCAAGCTTCTCTTCTTGCTGCTATATTTGTGTCTTCATGATAACTCATGTACATAGGTCATCTTCATCTTCCAAGAGGTTGGATGATGCGGAGTCTCCCTTGTGATCTTGATATTCAATCTTATGTCATGATGTAGTGTCCTTCATCTTCTTTCTTGATGATATCTTTGTCTCCCCAGCTTCACTAGTGTCTTCTTGCATGATCTCCTTAGCATCCTCTTTAAGAATCATTCCATCATGTCAAGATAATATACCTACAGTTCAAATTCATTCATGACAAGATGACATCAGTCCAGAAATTTCTTAGTCTATCTTTCTGTTGATGCAATTCACTAATTGAATCCGGGATAAAGTGCATGATTGAGAAGGAGGCTCAAGGATTGTATAGTGCATAGTTCTTGGAGGCAGTGATGAAGGTTTAGTCACTATGACTATAAAATGCATGATGGTTGAGGCATTGGAAGGTATAACTTTAGAGTTTAGGTAGATAGTGATGCAGTGAGGTAGGCTCACTCATTGTGATTATGCAACACATAGTTCAAGGAAGACTAAGCCAAGTGATTATGCAATTTCCAAAAGAAAGAGGTAGATACTAAGCACTGTCACTACATAGTACATTATCCTTAGAGGTAGTGACTATGTAGTGCATATTTATAGGAGACGAGGGTGGCTAACTAGGGACTCAGACTACACATTACATAGTTTAGGGAGGCATACTAAGGAGTGGTTGGTAAGCCAAGGTGCAAAGAGAGGAACACTTTAGAAATTGACTAAGTGTGGGATCACCAAAGAGAAAGATGAAAACAAAACATTACTTGAACATGATCACATGCTCATAAATAATAAATCATAATAATCAAACCCTTGACACCCAAAATCAACATGCATCCTTTGAAATGACAACAAAACAACACTTACCTCCAAGTGTGACACTTAAGATACAATTTGTGACACAAGTGGTGAAGGGAGCCAAACAATGCACAAAACTTTTGGAATGAGTCTAGTACATATCTCTATGATAGATAGAACCCATTTTTACAACAAAAATCACAAAACTTGCCTCTTAAAGATGCACTATAACTTCCTAGAGGGACTTGTAAACTTAAAAAACAAGCATGGAATGTGTTTTATTACTAGAAGCAAAAACTCACATGGTTAAAGGAGGATCCAAAGTTTGTATATAGGCCAAAGTTTGGAGGTTGTTGGTGGTGACAACACAACGATAGAAATATGTTTACCAATATCCCTATCCTATGGAACTACAACAATATTACCTCTCACAATCGCCACAATAACTACATCTCACATAATTTGAATATCCATATTTCACACAATCAAAAAGTCAACAAGTTGTGCGATGTTAGCTACCGCAACCCCACAAACTAGAACTTTCAACCTCTTAGCCTCCAAGTCCCACACAATTACTTTCCCAACTAGTTTATAACCAAATAATAAGGTATCTCAACTTGTCTCTAAGATGGACTTACAACCATTTTCCACATAACGTATCACTCTAGTAGAACAACAAGACATTCAACTATTATCAAGAAAGATGCTCAACAAAAATAAAAAATATTCGTTCATTATTGGATAAGTATAAATGGAGGTAACTATTGATCAAATAAATAATTATGTTATAACAAAATAGACTCTAAACTTAGATCTCCCCTGGTCATCCATTTTATCTTCATGTTAAACGAGGTTAATCTTGGAAAAACTAATACTCCTCCTTGAATTTTATTTCATTATAGAATTAAGGAATTTTTGTGTCAAATTTCCCTCACTACAAGACATCAAGGGCCTCCAATTTATGTCAATACGATTATGGAACTTTTCCTATAGAAATATAGAAAAAGGAGGATGGAACCAAAAACTATCCAATTCATGAGCAGATCAACTAATCTCATGTTAGAAGATATTGACATATAGAATTATGTGGATTGTAGCAATCTAATTGTCTCATTCCATATTAGTGGTAATATTGTTCCAAATTTCATATTTGATTCATTGGATGCAAACAATATAATTATCGAACAAATTATAGAGTAGTTATAGTTACTCAACCTCCACCCTACACCTATAATTTTAGAACAAATTGACTGGTCTAATTAATCGAACCCAAACATGGTTTCTATTATATGACTTTTTCCTTGAAATCCTAGGAATATCTGGTTGACTTTATGCTTTGGAAACTTAAAGCTTCTTAAGGGGGGCATCCCATGATCCTATAAAGTCCATGGTTAGCCACCATATATGCATCTAATGGTTTCCTATATGAAAAAATGGTTATATCACATTGTGAATTCATTAAGAATGTAACTTCGCATTCTCCTGCTAAATCATATCATGAAGATATTTTATGGTTTGATAATACTAATGGTTATGAGAAATTTCTTATGCTATTCTTACAATTGATCAAATCTTGAAATTTACGGAACATATTGAAGAATGTCAAGTTAATGATTTTTTGTTAGCTTACATTCTCTTCAAAATAGTCATCCACTTAAATGCATTTTTAGTCTACAATTTCAAGAATATTATGATCTTAATGATTCATCACTACTACATATTTATGCATAATCTATATGCACATCAAACTATTTCGCTATCCCTATTGAAATTATTCCAAGCAATCTTTTACATATAAATTCTCAACTTGAAAATATTGAGTAGGAATAAGTAGTCAAAATGTTGCAAGAACACACTAATGCATTCACTTGGGACTATCAAGACATGAATCAAATACATCCAGACACATATACATGTTTTGACTCAGTTATCGGAGAATCCACACTACAAACCATGTTTCGTCAACGTTTCAAATCCCAACCAGGATCCATCATCAGGACTTTATGAATGATGATATTAGAAGAGATTAATTGAAGGATATAAATAGTTATGAGGAGAGTAGATTTAAGGATTAGCTTAATGTCGACTTGTTTTTTATAATATTTAGTTGTATATTTTTGAATAAATTTTTTTACTAATTAGTTAATATATTATGTTAAATTATTATTATTAAAATCCTTAACCTAATGCTAATAATAATCTTAATAATAATAACTCATCTAAGCATTTAATATTTAATATATGTTAATATAATATTATTAATTTTAATTTTGTACGTGAAATGTTTATTTATTTTTAATATATATTAGTATTTAATGAATGGAAATATTAGTATATTGTATTAATATTTAAAATTATATTATATTAATCAATATTAATAATGTTAATAAATCAATATTAATAATAATTAATAATTAATAATCACTTAATAATTAATTAACAATATTATATTAATAATTGAAAATTAATATTAGTGATAATTAATATTAAGACATCATAATTAATAATTAATATTAATATTAAAATAGTACGCATTATTATGAAAATTTTTACTAGGGTATGTTTTATTTCTATAAATAATCTTTACTAATTAATAGATTTTAATTTAAAAACTTAATAATAAATTTTTTAATAATAGTTAATGATAATAGTAATAGCTATTATCATAATTATTGTAAATGTTGTAATTAAATATTAATTATTATTATTATTATTATTTATTATTATTATTATAATAATAGTAGGGTTACTAACTACTAAGTAGCCTCAGCCGCACATGAACCCACCTACTGTTAGAGAAGAGACATAAAAATTATGTGATGGTGATTTTATTTACCCCTTTTCAAATAGCTAGTAGGTTTCACTCCTACTAATTATACCTAAGAAAAGTGGTAGGTGGAATATTTATGTCAATTGCAAAGAACTTAACAATTCCAATTTAAAGGATTACTTCCCTCTTGAATTTATTTATTAGGTGTTGGACACATCAACCAGTAAAACATACTACTCTTTTTTTTATGGTTCTAGTGTCAATAACTGTATACAAATTTCACTTGAGGATCACGGGGAACATGCCCATGGGGAACATTCACCTATAGAGTGTTTCCATTTGCATTATGAAATGTATCACTACTTTTGAAATAGTATATTAGCCTTCTTTTCATATATGATGTGTCATTATGTAGAAATCTATATTTATGATTTATCTATATATGGTGACTCTTTCCAAGATGAATTAGGTAATTTAGAGAAGATTTTGAGATCTTAATATATATACCTTACATAAAGTGATGTTAAATTTGAATTTTGCAAACTGAAATGGTAGTTCTTAAACATCTCATATCTTGAGCCAGAAATTAAGTTGATCCAATAAAGTTTAAAGTCATAATAAAATTTCCAGTCCCATGATCTACAAAAGATGTAAGAAGTTTTAGAAGCTATGCTCGCTATTATAGATGATTTTTAGAGAACACCAAAATAGTTGCTCCTTTGTTTAAATGGATTGCTATGGATATTGATTTGCCTATGAATGATGATTATTAAAAGGATTTCAATGTAATAAAGGAGAAACTTACCAATGCACCTATTTTGAGGGAACCAAATTGATCACTTCAATTCCAAATTTCAATAAATGAGCTAGACATAACCATTTGAGTAGTATTGGGACAACAGGAAAATAATACATCTTATGGTATTTAATTTATTAACAAAAGCTTAACACCTACTGAATTAAATTATACAGTAACTAAAAATGAATTCTTAGCTATTTTACATGAAATCAATCAATTTAAGCACTACATCAGTAGGTATGACGTTTTCATCCATACAAATTAGTTTAGAAGAAGATATATAATGAACAAACCTATAACCAGTGGTAGAATAACTAGATGGATTTTCTTAGCATAAGAGTAATATTACTATTCTATATAGAACTGGAAGAGAAAATATAGAAGCGGATTTCCTTATAGGATTTATAAAGAAGGCAAAGAAAATCATAGAGAGGATTATTCTCCTTGACAAAAAAAATTGTGTCAAGTAAATATCCTTTTTTTCTAGATGTGGTTAACTTTTTGGCTATAGGGAAGCTTCCACAACATATTTCACCTATGGAAAAACAAAATATCATCAAACTTAGTGCCTCCAGTTATTTTATTGGAGGATGCCTCTTCCACACAAGACGATCTAATCTAGTCGCTAAAATATGTGTACATGAAGATGAGATGTTTGATATATTGAAATCCTATCATGATGTAAACATGTGGAGGTAACTTCCATCACAAGAGACTAGTCTTTAATGTCCTTTGTTAAAGCTATTATTAGCCCACTCTCTTTAGAGATGCCAAAAAGTTTGCGTAAAGTTGCAATAACTACCATTGGATGAGCCAATGAGTACAATTTTATAGGATTCCTTGACAACCTCAAGTAATCATTAAGCTTATTGAAAAATAGATTCTATATTTTGTCGGTCCTATAGATCCAACTTCAAAAAATAAATGGTATATTTTGGTTTGTGTTGATTATGTAACTACTTGTGCAGAGGCTAAAGATGTTTTTCATTTCATTAAATAGGAAGACTACATATATGTCTACATAAACTAAGAAACTATGAATTTAAAGAGAACAACTAAAAGAAAGGGGATCCCAACCAATTAGATTATGATTCTCTTACTACCAAACATATAGTTGTTTTACCTGAAACATACAGTTGATTGAATATTTTGTGGATCATAACCCCGACCCTAAAATTAAAATTTAATATAATGGTTTTAAAAACTCAATACATGTATAGGTTATAGCAGGTTTTACTTGAAATATGCAACAGGATGAATTTTTCACATATCACATCCCTGACCCTAAAATCATAATTTAATATATGGGTTTTAAAAACTCAATACACATATAGGTTATAACTTTTTTTACATGAAACATGTGGCTAATTGAATTCTTCATGAATCACAACATTGACCCTAAAATTATAATTTAATATAAAGGTTTTTAAAACTCAATATGCATATGTCCACATGGCCTTGGATAAAAATGATTGCATTCTCAATTAAGGCACTCCTTCATCTAGAATCACCAATTCAATTCCCCGCCCTGATCAAGGTGATATATTCAACATATTAAAGATGTAGTCCCACCAAGCTTAAAAAAAAAAGAAAACTCAATACACATATAGGATATAGTGATTTTTACCTTAAACATGGAGTTGAAGCACAAGTTTTGAAACATGTCCCTGATGTATGATTTATGTATCCAAAATTATCCCTCCATGGCCTACCTTCAAACTTATATAAATGCTAGGTTTAATTTTTTTTTATTAGAGAGTGGATAAAATTAATTTATTTTAATAAAATTAAAATCCATTGAAATTTATGCCTTTAAATAGGTTACATTAAATAATAATACCATGGGAAAAATTTGGAGTCACATAATTTAATTTATTTAACTTTATAATTATATAGTTAAAATTAATATCTATATATATATATATATATATATATATATATATATATATATATATATATATATATATATATTATATATATATATATATATATAATATATATATATATTATATTATTATATATAATATATATATATATATATATATATATTATAATTTAATTATACAAAATGAATAATATCAAGGAGAAACCATGGCTTATCAAAACTATGGGAAAATCGATGGGTATGATGAGCCTCATCATTAGGTAATTTTATGGGCCTTAATTCACCTCCAAGCTTAGTAAAACCAACATTTCTCACAACTTATTACATGTTTTTAATTATGTTTTGTTTATGAGATGAGTTAGAGTTGGATATTATGCCTAGTGGTCTAATATGCATTAAATGCAGGATTGAAGGAGAAAATCAAGGAATTTTGGCAAATACTAAGGTTAAAACTCGAATGGGACAAGGGAGAGGGATTGAAAGAGGTAAATCCTCCTCACATCTCCCCCATTTGAATATTCCTCCATCCATCACACCACATCGGAGTGCAAGCAGCCAAGCCATGAGGATTAGAAGGCAGTCGAACAAGTGAGAAGGCAGTCGAGCAAGTGAGAGATAAAGAGCTAGTTTATATCAAGCTTGGGGTCCAAGCCTCCCTGATTTTAAGGAAGTTGACGGGAACTCTATTTGTATAAGTAGAGAGGACCAAAGCGTCACTAGGATTCAAATTTGTGTTGTAAAACTCTAAGCTATTTTTGAGCTCCATACTTGTGAAAGTTTTATTGATGTATTCTTTTGTTTTGGTAATAATAATGAGTTTTGTTTTAAGATAGCATTGAATTAACTCAGAGGGCTAAAGATCTTGGATTAGGGACCAACCCTAGCAGCCAAGGCTCCTCTTTCTTGTATTTGTATGTTTAGATTAGTCTGATAGCTTCATTGTTAATTTTCCTTTTGATGTACTTTGATTGCAAGTAGTGTAGATTGGATTGGTTGTTTATTAGTTTGCTTCCATTTAGGTCTCACTTCAGTAGCAAGTTAGCAGGGATAAAAGAAGTACCACAAGGATGTGAGTAGGTGCATTAGCCTCATTTCCTCCCTTTCGGATCATGATTTGAGGAAGGGACCCTTATGCAGCCCTAAAAACACGGATTTCTATTTATTGCATGAGCTTTACAGTTTACTGTATTTAAGTTACAATTTGATCAATTTTACAAAGTAGGATTTCATTGTCATCTCTTCTATCTTGATTCTTGCATCAGATCTCATCCATGCTTTCATTCCTTTCAACAACTTTTGTCACGAATAATGTAGGCAATTAGTTCATTATTTCTGCTTTTCTAGCTTATGAGAATGCTTCTTCCTTACATAGCGTTTTGGAAATTATACGTTTTATGCATAGTAGGTGCTTCAAGAGTAAACAAAGACTTCATAGCCAACAACCACCTTCCACTTCATCCACCATAGTCATTCCTTGTTTTCACCATTGCCTTCACTGGTTTTCATCATTTTACATAGAAATTCTTCCAAGCACATTGAGCGAATCCAACAATCCTCTATCCATGTTGTTGACTCTTAAGTGATCCTAGACATTGCCTCACTTCATTCCTCCCATATACAACCTTCCATAACCCTTCCATCACCTCTAACACCTTACATTTGTCTCTCGGTTGTATCTTGTAGGTTTCTAGTACATCGTGTAGGTTTTCCTGAAGTGGCCTATTTTGAGGCCGGATTGAGGGAAAACCTCTAGGAGGTAACCAAAGGTCTCCCAATAGTCTCCCACACCATCAAACCATATTCTAACCCTTCCATCCATCCTCCAACATCCTTATTTCACCTGCCACATCACTGAAAGAAATTAGTTTGCATACTTGATTTTGCATGAAAAGACAAAACCAATTTATTTCAATCCCTTTACTTGCACATTAGTGAGGTTAGATGATTCTTACTTTCATGCTTAGATAGTAGAATTTGATTCATGTCAATTTAGCATTATTACAATGCATAGTTTATTGGCAGTTAATGAGGAAATGGTGTGATTTAGCATTGAATTTCACTCTTTTTCATTATTGCGGTAGGGTATCTCTCCCTTAGAGTACATTTATGTTTCTTCGTTCATGAACCAGGCTTCCTCTAAATCGATAGAATTCTGGCTTGAAAACCCCAGTGGTCTCTCACCAGTTGAACCATGACAAAAGGTAGAACCATCACTTTTACTTATGTATACAACACTGTCACCTCCAAGCTTGTATGAACCTCAGGTTGATAAAGTAAAGATGGTGGCCCAAGAGTTGTAACATTCTAGCTGCAATACTGGCACTAATCAATTTTTATCATCGTTGTTGGGGAGGTTTCTAAGTAATATGTGATTACTACTTTCTTTCTTCTATTCCTTGTCTCTAATATTCTGCCATTAGTTTATTTCTGCAAAAGTAATTTACTTGCTTCCTTTTTCATTCTACATTTTCTGCTTTTCTTTCCATTTTGCAAGCAATATTTCAATTCAACAAGTAGTTTCTTCACTCAGTCAGTAGTTTTCATTTAATCAACAACTTCAATTCTGCAAATTACTTTCCATGTTTGAAAAAAGCACAAAACTATCCCTAAAACATTTCCTTTCATGCCTTGTAGGAATAGGGATATCTTAGGGAAAGTTTTTCCAAATACCCCCACTACATCAAATATCCAACCTTCCCTCTTCTTCGGTGGTTGTGAACTGGAGGAACACTTAGGTGAGCAACCTAACATATTTGAAGAACCCACAGGGGAAGAAGAAGAAGAATAACCCATTCCTACTAAACCAATAGCTAAAAACAAAAATGAGTGAGGGAATATAGAGAGAGAGTTGAGGGTGCCTTCCCCATCTAGGAAACTAATGGGGACACTAATATGAAAAATATTATCCCCTCTACCCTACCTCATTTCCATGGCTTTACTATACAAATGATGAGTAGAAGTTAAAACTATTTCCATGTACCCTCAAGGATGCAACATTGTGTTGGTTCATGGGTTTACCTGGGGAAACATCACAACTTGGGCTTAGATGCAGCAAGCCTTTAACAAAAAGTATCGAGGCCACTATCGATCAAAGGATACTAAAGAGGAAATTTTTAAGATGACCATAGGCAATGATGAATCCCTAGAGGATTATGAAGAAAGATTTCATCTTAGTTACAAAAGGACTAGGTGCACACTTGACCCTGCCTCACTAAAGCTCGTCCTGCTTAAGGTAGTAATGGAAGGTCTTCTGGATACCCTACACTTGTTAGTAGCAGGATATGTCTACTAATTGCCCTATGAGGATATCAAGACTGTGTTTAGCAACCATTCTAGGGAAGCTAGGAAAAAGAGTAGGGGTAGTGAACCTATGGTCAGTATAACCTCTTCCAACTCATCCATCAAGGGTGAAATTGAAAACATGCTAGAAGATTTCATTAGTGAGATGTTGCAAACCCTTACCTTACAAATGGACACTATGAACATTAAGAGAAAGTAGGAGGAAGTAAAGATATCCTTATCCATTTTTTGTCCTAGATGCACCACGAGGAATCCTAGGAATAAATGTTCATTGAGTTCTATTGAAATTTGCTCAGTCTGTGAAGAAAACCACTCCATATACAAGTGCCCTTCTTTGCCTGGACTCAAAGTTGTATATCAAGGAGATGAAGGGGTCACTAAGTATCTCTACTACATAAACTAAAGGAGATCTCATAGGCCTAGACCATACCAGCAGGGCATGCAAAGGGTCATCCCATGCATATTACAACCCCAAGCAGACCACATCCTTACCTTCTTGGGGAACCCCTGCTCATCATTCCTAGTCTGCACCTCCTCCTTGCTCCTTTGCACCTCAGTATCACTCCCATCAAACTAGCCAGTCATTTGAACCATATGCTCTGCCACAACCTCAGTGGAATGCACCACCCCAGGGTTGGAGGCCCCAATACAACAATGCTCTAGAATTATTGCCTACACCACCTACCCAACCACATATGTTACACTCTGCTCCACCAAAGCAACCCTATATGTATACCTAGCCAAATCCAAACCCAAACAATAGAGAGGCTCAATAAGTATATAGTGGAGAGACATCATATCAAGCTTATGTTGTGGAAATCCAGGAGATTAACCTGAGATCTAGGGGAGTTTTCCTGGATAACCAAGCTCCACCTCCACCTAGGGAGGTTGAGGAAGAAAGAAAGGAAAGCATTCTTAAAGTGAATCCACCCTTTCCTGAAATATTAACCCAACCACTCCATCCTACCCTAGAAGAGATTGAAGATATGGAAGAATTGAAAAATCTATGTGTAAAGATTCCACTTCCCCAATAAATAAAATATGTTCCTATTTACAATAAGTTGATTAAGGAGAAGTGATTCAAACATCTAGGGAGGCGAAGAAGAGATGCCCCTACCATTAATGTCATTAGACAACTATTCGACTTAATGTTGGGGCAGGTAATTTGTCAAAAGTATTTGGACCCTAGAAGCCTTGTAGTAGATGTGCACATCAATGACACCATTATCACACACACTTTGATCGATCTTGGGGTTGCCATTAATGTGATGACCAAGGACACCATGCTCAAGCTCAACCTCCAAGGTTCATTGAGGAAGACCACAACAGTTCTGCAACTTGAAAACTGCTCCACAGTGACCCCTGAGGTGATTGTGGAGGATGTGATGGTTTCCATTGACTATTGGGAATACCCTACAAATTTCCTAGTTCTCCAACCTAAGGCTAAGTTTACTGGTTACCCTCTCATCTTTGGGAGACCCTAGTTGGCCACTATCGATGCTTACATTAGCTACAGAGCTAGGAATATGACCATCAAGAATGGGCATATGTCCAAGCAGTTAGTCCTATACCCTCTTGCGCAGCCATTTCTGGAGCATGATTTACCTTTATGGTAGGAGGAGGAGGAAGAACATGAAGTTTATTTCACCCAAATTTTTATTTTAGAAATAACCATGGGAGGAGGACAACGGGATGAAGATTATTTGATTGAACAAATATTCTAAAGTCCAACTCCCAGTACATTGCCCTTAGAAGATGTAGTAAAGGAATCCCATAACAATCATCCAATTGACCTATGCTTAGTTGATTCCAACCCCTCCATGTCAAAACCATAGAATTTAGCCCTTAGATAACCTTGAAAATCAATCCATCTCTTTCTCCTCTCCAAGAAGAGAAGTTATGCAACATGCTAAAGGAGAATCTAGATGCCTTCACTTGGAGTTACGAAGAAAAGAAGGGAGTGTACCCCTCAGTGTGTACTCACCACATATACATGAAAGAAGGTTGCAAGCTAGTCCAACAGACCCAAAGGAGGATGAGTCCAGCTCTTACTGATATAGTCAAAGAAAAACTACAAAAATTGTTAGATGCAAGATTAATTTACCCTATCTCCAACAATGAATGGGTCTCTCCTTTGGTGTTAGCTCAAAATAAAAATAGTAAGGTTTCAATTACAAGGATTTGAACAAAGCCACAAAGAATGACCATTTTCCTATACCTTTCATTGACCAAGCGCTAGATGGCCTAGCAGGGGAAAACATTTTCTCTTTCCTAGATGGATTCAGTGAGTACAACCAAATCTAGATCAGCTCGGAAGACCAGGATAAAAATAACCTTCACTTGTCCTTGGGGTACATTTTCCTATAGGGTCCTTTCTTTTTTCCTATGCGATGTTCCTACCACTTTCCAGAGAGCAGTCCTGAGTATTTTTGCCGAGTTAGTCCATGATGCGGTAGAAATTTATATGGATGTTTACACCTTATGGTTGTGATTTTGAAGAGGCTATGTCCAACCTAGGCAAATTACTCCATAAATGCATTGAAATGAACCTATCTCTCAGTCCCAAAAAATGTGAATTATATATGACTGCAGGGATTGTGCTAGGTCATTCAATATCTCAGCAAGGACTATAAGCGGACCCAAAAGAAATAGCTATCATCTAAAGGGTCATACCTCCTCAAAAGCAGAGAGATGTTAGAAGTTTCATAGTGTTGGCTGGATACTACCGAAGGTTCATAAAGGACTTGAGCAAGTTGGCCTCTCCTTTATTTGGTTTGTTGGCAAAGGACTCTGAGTTTATATCATCAAAAAGTTGTCAAGAGCCTTTAGACACCCTAAAGAACAAGTTAACCACTGCATTGATTCTCTGAGGCCCAAATTGGACCCTTCCTTTTCATATTCATGTTGATTCTTCACACAAAGCCATAGGAGCAGCCCTAGGTCAGATAGATGAAAAATTTCCTTATGCTATGTAATTTATCAGTAAGAATCTATTAAAGGATGAACTAAATTACAGAGTGACTGAAAAGGAACTCCTTGTTTTTGAGAATTCATTGAACAAATTTAGGCATTATATTATAGGCTATCAAACATTTATGCATACTGGCCATGCTGCAATCAAATACTTAATGAATAAAGCAGATGTGAATGCTCAGATTATAGGATGGTTACTTTTACTATAGCAGTTTGATCTAACTGTTGTTGA
Source organism: Pinus taeda (assembly GCA_000404065.3). Taxonomy (NCBI): domain Eukaryota; kingdom Viridiplantae; phylum Streptophyta; class Pinopsida; order Pinales; family Pinaceae; genus Pinus; species Pinus taeda. The sequence continues at coordinate 61,026 of APFE030320978.1, forward strand.
TAAGCCTACTAAGGAAAATTTTGTTGCAAACCTTTTGTCTAGATTAAATTTTCCTATAGGGGAAGAAGGAATGGTTGATGAACAGTTACAAGATGAGCACTTATTTTCTATTTAAGTTCTCTCCCCATGGTTTGTTGATATAGCAATCTATTTGGTATTTTCACAGTTCCCACCTAACTTGTTCTCCAAAGAGAAAATAAAGATAGCAAGGAAGAGCTCCCCCTTCACACGGATTCGGGGAAATCTCTTCAAACTTGGCCCAGATCAAATCTTGAGAAGGTGTGTCAGGGAGGAGGAAGTCTTTAACATCGTTCTGATATGTCATGATGGGCCTTGTGGAGGTCAATTTGTAGCAAAGAGGACAACATTCAAAGTGTTCCAAGAAGGCTATTATTGGCCCACTCTTCATCAGGATGTAAAAATATATACTGGTCAGTTTGATCGGTGACAAAGGATAGGAAGGCCTACTCCAAGAGATGAAATGCCTCTGTGACCTCAGGTGATTTTCGAGCCATTTTATAAGTGAGGCATTGACTTCATTAGACCTATTGACCCTCCTTCCAAACAAAAACAATATATCATTGTGTGCACTGACTATCTGACTAAGTTGGTGGAAACCAAGGGAATTAAAGCAACAACAGAAAAGAATGTAGCTGAGTTCCTAAGGGAGAGTGTATTTTACAAATTTAGGTACCCTAGAGAGTTGGTCAAAGACCAAGACAACAAGTTCACCTCCAACATGATTAAAGACATGCTCAGCCAGCACAAGATGAAGCAAATAACCTCCACTCCCTATCATCCACAAGCTAATGGACAAGTGGAGATGATCAATAGAGCGCTGGAGCGCATCTTGACCAAAGTGGTAAGAAAAAATAGGAAGGATTAAGTAGAGAGAATAGTTGAGGCCACCTAGGCCTATAATGCCACCTAGAAGACCACCACTGGATTCACACCCTATGAGCTGGTCTATGTGAAAAAGGCCCTTCTATCCATTTAATTTGAGTATAACACATTAAGGATGGTAGCCCAACTAGATCTAGATCTCAGTAGGGAACAAAAAGAGAGATTGATCCAGTTGAATGGTTTAGATGAGTTTAGAATGTAGGCCCTCCTACGTACAGAGGTAATTCAACTTCAGAGGAAGATCAAGCATGATAAGGACATCAAGGAAAATCAATTTCAAGAAGGTGATTGGGCTTTGTTATATGACTCTAGGTATAAAGACTTCAAGGGAAAGCTAAGGACAAGATGGCTAGGACCTTATGTTGTAGAAATATGCCATGATAATGGTTCAGTACAGATCAAAACCATAGATGAAGAGGCCATTGCTTTACTTGTTAATGGACACCGATTGAAAATTCACAAGAGACCATTGTCAAAACAAGAGTTCATTGATGGTATCAATAAAACAATAATGGTAGTGGAGCATGTTTCAGCTCCTACCTCATCAAATCACTGAGAAAAATAAATAAATAAGGAATTAGGTGAAAACCTCCTTGAGGCACCTAATTTCCACTATCAGGTTGAAAACCTCTTGGGGTGGCCCAATGGTGTCAAAAAAGGGGAAAAGAGAAAAATCATGAAATTTCTATTTTGCAGGTCAGTAAGAAGCATGATCAGAGAGCAAAGGAGGATCACAAAGAGACTTATTTCACTCACATTTTTATTTTTCCACTCATTATAATTCATCACTCTACCATTTCTTTCATTTTTTCCACTCCTTTCCTTCAGTTTACAAGGGGACTATGTTTTCTACAAGATCCCTTGTAAACCTATAGGATCCCCTCAAAACTTACAGGATGATCCTCTACGAATCACAGTGACCCACAAATCCTACAGGAAGTGACCTTAGGGGAAAAACATGACCTGCTATGTCAATAAAATATCACCCCTACATCATCATTCCGTTACCATACCTATGTCCACCTTGATCACCCCTACATTCAACCTTAAAAAAAATATCAGTTTCAAATATATTTTTTTTCACAGTGTTCGAAAAATAAGGAAACAAAGAGAAATAGGGAGCATCACCTGAGTATTCCTCATTCTCCACACTCCTAGTCTCCCTCTCCATCCATGTCACCATCCTCAAACTCCCAGCATAATGTATGATTAAGAGCTCTGATGGAGAAGCAACTATAGGACATCTTGTAGGAAATCTTGTAGTAGCCTATCCCACACAATACAAATAATAATAACAACAAGCTTCAAGCATGATGATCCAAGAGAAGAAGGAACACAAAGTAGTAGAAACACCATCATCTTCAACTCCAGGTACCTTCACCACAGAAGAATCATCAGAGAACAACAAAAATAGGGGAAGAAGAATAACATGCATCTAATACACACAGCAAGCACCTCCAATATTCAACCACTGCAACAAGGTATTAGCACCATAGGTAAGTATCCCGCTCACTCTCTCGTGTGCATAATGTAGTCAAAATATGTAAAGGTTATGAGTAAGTTGGTTTATAAGTGAAAGGTGGCTAGTTAAGTTGGCCACCTTCAATCAGTCAACAAAGACAAAACAATTTGTCCTCTGACACATGGCAACAGTCAACTCAAAAACAGAAAGGAAGAGGACAAAAGTAGTTAATGCGATGGAAGCATGAAGTGGGAGTTGATTATGAGGAAGTGGGGATTGATGAGGTGGTAGTGGGGACCAACAGTCCAAAAATGGAAATCGTACCTCAGCTGCTAGCGCACCACCTCACCCTAAATGACCATAAGAGGAAATAATCATCATCGCGATACATTCATGCAGTCATTTCCTTGAGGCTCTCTCTCAAAAGTTGGTCTCATACCCAGGAAACCTACAACAAGGAAGACACCATCGTTTTTCTGCACAAGAACTCCTACAGGATTGCACACAGGATTCCTACAGGATACACAGAGACAATCTACAGGATAGATTGAGAGGTGTTTGAGAGGGGAAATCACGGGGGTTGGCCACAAAAAACACTATGAAGAAGTAGGCTCTATAATTACATCCATATTTCCAAGTAAATTAGACAAAAAATCCTCTAGTTTGAGTGAATTTGGAAGTTGTGCAAGATAATTGTCCACACAGTCATCTCAATTTTTTACTTCTACATTTGAGAATTGTATCAACCATCTCATCTCCCCAAACCTCACCAACCAAGTTGACAAGAGGGTTTAATAGAAGGGATCCCATTAACATTGTGAGAATCCAATAACACCCTCAGGTACTAGAAATCTTCACAAGGCATAATTGGATGAAATTTTGTGAAAAATTAAGGGGGTATGATGATGAGGTGGCCCGAGATTTTGCTCTCTCCCTCATTCCAATTACTAGAGTCCATGCCATCGTTGTGGTAAGAGGACTCTCCATAGAGCTCATGCGTGAAATCATCAACAAAGTTACATCACTTCCCCTAGGAGTACCATGGAGGAAGGAAGACAAAGGAGATAGCCAAATTTCCAAAACGAAATTCTTTTTAGAAGGTGAGGAACCCATTGAGGAAAAAAATGGAGTAAGGAGAGAAAGTATTCCATATCCCTGGAATGAGGTGAGCTACCAACTTATAAAATACATATCATGTGAAGGTAGGTATAGTGTGGTCTATGGATATAATTTTGGGATTCTTGAAGAGTTAATATTTGGAGCGGAAACACCCCCTCACCACAGGCTCAGCATACCATACTTCCTGTTGCAATCACTAATAGACACAGGCATCAAGGTGAAAGAGGGAAATTCCCAACAGTTAGCTCACCATGAGTTAATTGGAATCCTTATAGAAGATTCCCTCCAAAACCTCAAAATTTCTATGCAATGGTCAATTTTCATAGACATGCTGGAAGAGGAAGACATTAAAGTTCTCACATATGATGTTAGGCCTACCGTGAGTGGAAAGGACGAGGAAGAGACTGAAGCAGAGAAAGAAGAAGTAGAGCAGGAAGAAGAAGAAGCATAAGGAGATGAAGATGAGATGGATGAAGAAGAAGATGAAATAGAAGAAAATGAGATGAAGAATAAGAGGAGAAAATGAAGGAGGACTATGAAGAAACAGAGGATGTTAAGGAAAAAACTGATAAAGAATATGAGGATCTAGAAGAGGAAGAAGAAAGGAAAGACATAGGTGAAGAAAGCAATGGAAAAGAGGGGACAGAAGACAAGGAGGAGTCAATTAGGGTGTCTCCAGAACCCACTGAGAGAGAGGTAGCAACTACCCTCACTTCTCTTAGCACCGCCATCAAGCAAAAAGGCAAAAGATAGAGGAAGACCCCCTTATATTTTAGGACAAGGAAAAGCACAAGGATAAGGAAGGGGAAACCCAAGACACCAACCAAAATTCCCATTCTGATTGAGGAATCACATAAACAACAAGAGAAAATGCCTTCTCCTAAGTCTCCTATCACATATGTGAGAAGGCCTATGACTATATCCACCTCCTCCAAGGGAAAAGCAATCCCACAAGATACACACCAGGATCTATAGGAAGTAGAAGCGGTCCTACAAGATACTATATTGAAACTATAGGAGACACAAAAATTTGAAAAGGAGGTAGTCCAAAAGCAAGAAACTAAACAAGAGGACCCAAAGTCAAAAGAACCTAGCCCCCAACCTAACCTTGACTCCTACTACAGGTTTATTGAAGGAGGGAAGGTCATTCTTAAAAAAATTGCTATTCCACTATTCTTTGAGCTTGAGAAGAAGAAAGCCAGAACTCATCGATGGATGTAGATTTCCAAGTCCAAGGGGGTGGAAGACATTGGGCACATGGGCAGAGAGCTAAGTATCTTGAGAGATAGAGAGGCCATAATGAAAAATCAACTAGAAACAAAAAATGCATGGTTGAGAGAACAACTGCAAGAAAGAGAGAATCAATTGGCATGTATGGCTAGTCTCTCTTTGGAATAAATCCAGTGTAGGATGCCAGCTAAGTCCTATGCCCTATATGTCAAGGAACTGTGGCTACAATTTTAGATCAAGACCCTAGCATAGAGAGGCACTATGCCATTTCAAGACTACAGGCAATGCATTGATCTTTGTGATTAGAGCACACTAGAAGATAGGGACAAGATGTCTGAGTTTTATTTACACAACATGGCCTTAACATACATGAATTTATGGGACCCTAAAGCTAAGCTAGAATATTTACATTTGATGGCTTTAGCATCATGGACGAACCATGAGGAATCAAGGGTTCCATAGATGAAGAAGATATTGGCAAGAGAGAAAACTAAACCTCTTAGGATCAAAGTTGAACAGCCAGATCCCATGGCCCTCACTAGTACCCATAATTCATTGCAAATGATCCTCAACTTGCACCTAGGTATCTTCCTGCCTAAGGGCAAGAAATTTCACATTTTGAGGACATGTTCATGCTATTAGGGTATGATAACATACATGCTTTCCTGAGTAGATGGAATACATTGCCATACAACTTAAATATAAGAGAGTACAACTCTTCGCAAACATTGAGAGAAGCACTAAATAGGACACCCATATATAAGTAATCTATGCAAAGGCTGAAAGTCATTTGAATTGGCCTAAACCTTAGTCCACCACTACTCTTAGGAATGCTAGAAGGAAAGAAGCAAGGAGAAGAAAAGAGGTAGTGGGTTAAGGTAGAAAGGAAAGTAGGCTTCTATGAACAAGAAGAGGAAACACGGAAGAGGCATGGGATGTCAGGGAGGCCACTAGAGCTATGAAGGATATGGATATTGATTGAGTTGCTCAGAGGATGAGAAACACTTTCAGTAGGGGGGTGATGATGAGCCTAATCATTGGGTAATTATATGGGCCTTAATTCACCTCCTATCTCTGTTAAACCAACTTTTCTCACAACTTATTACATGTTTTTTTATTATATTTTGTTTATGAGATAAGTTAGAGTTGGATATTATGCCTAGTGGACTAGTATGGATTGAATGTAGGATTGAAGGAGAAAATCAAGGAATCTTGGCAAACACTAAGGTTAAAAATTGAATGGGACAAGGGAGAGGGATTGTAGGAGGTAAATACTCCTCATTTACTTCTCCCCCATTCAAATATTCCTCCATCCATCATAGCAGCTCGGAGTGCAAGCAACCAAGCCATGAGGATTATAAGGCAACCGAGCAAGTGAGATACATAGAGCTAGTTTATCTTGAGTTTGGGAGCCAAGCCTCCCTAATTTTAAGGAATTCATTGGGGAATTTAGTTGTATAAGTAGAGAAGCCTAGATCCTCATTAGGATTCAAATTTTTGTTGGAAAACTCTAAGTTGTTTTTGAGATCTAGGCTTGTGAAAGTTTTATTCATGTAATTTTCTGTTTTGGTAATAAGAATGAGTTTTGTTTTGTGCCAACGCTAAGTTAACTCAGAGGGCTGAAGATCTTGGGTTAGGGCCAAACCCTAGCAGCCAAGGCTCCATTTTCTTGTATCTATATGTTTAGATTAGTCTCATAGCTTCATTATTAATTTGCCTTTAGATGTATTTTCGTTGAAAGTAGTGTAGATTGGATTGGTTGTTTATTAGTTTGCTTCCATTTGTCCCTCACTTTAGCAGTAGGTTAGTTGGGATAAAAGGAGTACCACAAAGCTATTAGTAGGTGTCTTGGCCTCATTTCCTCCCTTTGGGATCACAATTTGAGGAACGGACCCTTATGCAGCCCCAAAAACACAAAATTTTATTTCTTGCATGAGCTTTAGAGTTTATTGTATTTAAGTTAGCATTTGATTAGTTTTGCAAAGTAGGATTCCATTGTCATCTCTTCTATCTTCATTCTTGTAGTAGATCTCATCTATGCTTTCATTCCTTTCAGCAACTTTCCTCATGCATAATGTAGGCAGTTAGTTCATTAATTATGCTTTTCTAGCTTATGAGAATGCTTCTTGTATACATAGCTTTTTTGAATTTATACATGTTTTATGCAGAGAAAGTGCTTCAAGAGTAGACAAATACTTCATACCCAACAACCACCTTCCACTTCATCCACCATAGTCATTCCTTGTTGTCACCATTGCCTTCACTAGCTTTCATCATTTTACATAAAAATTCTTCCAGGCACATTGAGCGAATCCAACCATCCTCTAGCCTTGTTCTTGACTTCTCAGTGATCCTAGACCTTTCCTCACTTCATTCCACACATATATCACCTTTGCTAAGCCTTCCATCGCCTCCAACACCTTCCATTTTTCTCTCGGTTGTATCTTGTAGGTTTATAGTGAATCCTGTAGGTTTCTAGTTCATCCTGTAGGTTTTCCTGAAGTGGCCTGTTTTGAGGCTGAATTGATGGAAAACCTCTAGGAAGTCACCAAAAGCCTCCCAAGGGTCTCCCACACCATCCAACCATCTCCTAACCCTTCCATCCATCCTCCGACATCCTTAATTTACCTACCACATCACCAAAATAAATTAGTTTGCATACTTGATATTGCATGAAATGACAAAAAGACAAAAACAGATTTATTTCAGTCCCTTTACTTCCATATTAGTGATGTTTGATGCTTTTTAATTACATGCTTAGATGAATTTGGTTCATGTTAATTTAGAATTATTACAAAGCATAGTTTCTTGGCAATTAATTAGGAAATGGTGTGATTTAGCACTGAATTTCGGTCTTTTTCATTATTGCAGTAGAGTAGCTCTCCCTTAGACTAGATTTCCCTTTCTTCCATCAAGAAACCAAGATTATTTTGACACCATAGAATTTTGGGTTGAAAACCCCAGTCATCTCTTGCCAGCTGAACCATGACAAAAGAGAGAACCATCAATTTTACTTTTGTATACGACACTGTCACGTCCAAGTTTGTACGAACCCTAGGTTGATGAAGTAAAGTTTGTAGCCTAGGAGTTGCAGCATTCTTGCTGCAATACTGGCACTCATCAGGGTAGTTGGATTTTGCTTTGAGACAAAGTAGGTCCCATTGGTAAAAATGATCTTGTGAGATTATTCCTTCGATTTTTCCACTCTAAAAAATTATATGGATGAACAAAAACATAATGATAAAATTCAGATCACTTCTTGCCATTTTTGGAGGCTTTTGGTCCCTAAAATATTCTCCTAAATGAGTTTATAAAAAGTTTCCTCCACCTTCCCATTTAGTATTTCCTAGAAGTTATCCTTTTAGCCCAATTTTCCAAAGATCATGGGTCATTTCTTGTATTTTTAACATATTCTACAAAATTATATTTTTTGTCAACTTTGAAAGAGAATATACTACCAAATCCTCTTTTAAGGTATGACCTACTCCTCTTCCCTATATAGCATAGATGACTAATAGAGTTTTATATTCTCTGATGAGCTCCAGCATTGCAGCAAGAATGTTGCAACTCCTGGGCTACCAACATTACTTTTATCAACCCGGTAGTTCGTAACAAACTTGGAAGCGTCAGTGCTATATGCACAAGTACTAGTTCTCATTGCAGGTTGTCACTTGGTCAGCTGGCACGAGATCACTAGGAGCTCAAGCCAAATTATATACATTTTAGAAGAAGCTCTATGTGTGATGAAAGGAAAGAAATATTACTCTACAGATGCTATTCTAACTGTAGAAAGGTGAAAGACTGGAATGTGAAGCAAAACCTAGTAAACCCTAATTAACAAGCTAATTCTCGTTTTACCAAAAACACTATGAGAACCATGAAAGAAATTCCATTACCTACTTAAGGAGGTAGAGAACATATAACCATGCTATTTATGGAATTAAATAAGCAACAAACATATTTTTGGATTTTTATGTGTTTTTATGTGAATTTAACATGCATCTAATTTATTGTGTGTGAGTGTGGCAGCGAACAGGTGGTGTTAAAGGGTGGTTTTGGATCTTAGGAGGATGTAGGATGGTGTTGATGGGTCCTAGGAGGTATTACATGGCCTTCTAGAGGATTTTCCCACACTCAGCCTTTAAAATAAAGCCTACAAGAAAAACTACATGAGGACACAGGAAAACTATAGGAGGAAAATAGGGAAACTACAAGAAGCCTACAGGAGGAGGTTGAGAGAAATTTTCGCGATTTTGAGGGTGTAAGAGTGGGTGGAAAAGGTGGATTAAGGTTGGAATAAGGTTTTAGGGCATCTAAGGTCTACCATGAGTCACCAGGAGAGAGATTGGGTTTTCTCAAGGAGAGAGGAAGAAGTTCTATGAAAACTGAAGGAAAATAGGGCAGAATTGAGGTGAGGTTTGGGAGACCTATAGGGCATGGATCAGATGGTGGGTGCCATTGCTGGTAAGCTGGCCTACTGATGCAAGATATCTACTACATATAAACTGAGATTCAACCAAGAAAATCAAGCAACCAATGAAATGAGTGCAGCCTAGGAAAAACATAGTTTTGCATTCGAATGGCCTAAACTATGATGTAGTGAAGGAAATGTTGGTAAATGATGTAATAAAGGAAAGCATGAAAAAGGAATATTGAAAATCAAGGAGTGAACATGATAAACAAGATCTAAATAAAAGAAAAATAGGACTATCAATCTACTAGAGAGCTCCAAACACTAGAAGTCCTAGGAATGAGGAAAATCTATGTTTTTGGGGCAGCAGGAGAGTCTTTGCCTCAAATCATGGTCCTAGAGGGAGGAAGTGAGGCCGGGGCACTATTGCTAGCCTTTTGAATATTCTCTTATCACTACTTAACCTGCTACAAAAAGCACAAATGGAAACAAACTACTAAATCATCAAAAGCAACCTATTCTTAACCATAAGGGAAATACATCTAACAACAAACTAATCTACAAACTGAAGTAAAGCATACAAATACAAGGAGAAGCTTGGCTACTTGGATTGGACCCTAAACTAAGAGCTTCAACCCTCTGAGGTAACTCAGTGCTAGCTCAAAAAGGATTCCATCTTCATTACCAAAAGATAGCAAGATTACATAAAACTATAAGAAATAATAAGCTCAAAATTTGAGCAGAGTTTACACAAGAAAAAAGTCATCTCTAGTGAGGTCCTAGGCCTCTCTACTTATACATATGAAACTACCAACAACTTCCTTAAAATCATGGAGGCTTGGCTCCCAAAACTCAAGATAACTATCAATCATCTTCCACTTTCTTGGTTGCCTTCTAGTGCATGATTCAACTGCTTGTACTTTCAGATGAATGAAGGGGAATTCGAAGTGAGGAGCAATAAATGAGGGGAATTCGCTTCTATAAGTCCTCTCCTCTATATACTTCAATTTATTGCTACAGTTTGACCACTAGATCCTTCACTTTGACTTGGAAATCCATCAATAATTTGCATTAAATACATGTTAGACCACATGGCATAATAACTAACTCAACTCACCCTATAAACATAATTATAATCAGAAAATCATACAATAATCTAAGAGAATGGTTGATTTGACTACGTTAGGAGGTAAAATGAGCCCATATAATTACCCATTTATGAGGGTCATCATCACCCCCCTACTGAAGGTGTTGCTCATCTTCTGAGCAACTTAGTCAATCTCTTTGTCCTTTATGGCCCTAGTGGCTGCCCTTTCATTCTAGGCTTCTGATGTGGTATGCTCATGTTCTCCATAAAATATTGCCTTTACGTCTATGTCATTCCACTACTCCTCCTCTTCTTCTTCTCTTCTACCTTCTAGCATGCCTAATATAAGTGTAGGACTCAGTTTGAGTCCAATCTAGTTGACCTTCAGCCTTTGCATGGAGCACTTGTACATTGGGACTCTTTTCAATGCCTCCTTCAGCCTCATGGGGGAATGGTATTCGCTGATTTGCAAGTTGTGGGGTAGGCTATTCCATATTCTCATGCATGCATGCACACAGTCATCCCCAAGTATCCTAAACATATCTTCAAAGTGTGCAATGGCTTGTTCCTGATTGGCTATATATTTAGGGGCAATCAGAGGGTCATTGGCAAGTAGGATGTGTCGATTGATGAGTGCCATAGTATCTAATGCCTCACCTCTTATCATCAATGGTTTGTTCTGCTCTTTTATTAACAATCTTTTCATTTTTGCTACCCTCAATTCTTCATGGTTCATCCATGATGCCATGGCCATTAATTGTAGATCTCCTAGATTGGCATTGGCGTCCCACACATTCAGGTCTTTGAGGGCCATGTTGTGTAGATAGAACTCTACAATCTTTTCTTTTTCCTCAGAGATGCTTTGGTCACACAAATCCATGAACTGCCTGTAGTCTTGGAAAGGCATTGTGCCTCTTTGTGCCAAAGTTTTTATTTGGAATTGAAGCCATTGATCCTTGAGGTAGAGGCCATAAGATTTGGATAGTGTTCTGCATTGTAATCCTTCTACGGACAAGCTGGCCATGTATGCCAAATGAGTCTCTTTCTCCTACAGTTGCCTCCTTAGTAATTCATTCCCATTCTCAAGGTGGCTTCTTGTAATGGCTTCTCTTTCTCTGAGAGCACTCAATTCTCTGCCCATTTCCTTGAATTTGTTTTCCAGGTCCCCAAAATCCTCAACTCCTTTGGACTTGGCTATCTGCATACACTTATTTGTTCTCACTCTCTATTTTTCCAATTCAAAAAATAGTGAAGTTGCAAATTTCTGTGGGATTATCGTGCCTCCCTCAAGTAGTCTGTAATAGGCGTCAATCTTAGGCTAGGGGTCAATTTTTTGTAGCTCTTGTTCTTCCTCTTTCACCTCTAGTTGTCCTCCTATCTTTTCCTCAAGTTTTTGTGTCTCCTGTAGCACTGTTTTAGCCTCCCATAGGTCTAGTTTGGGTTCTTGTAAAATTGCCTTTCCCTTCCATGTAGAAGATCTTGGAGTCCCCCTTTCATAAGTTATGGGTATCTTGGAAGAAGATTCTTTTACCTTGGTTGATTGTGAATCTTCAATGTTAATGGGAGTCTTTGATGAGGGCTGAGGTTTGCTTGTTTTAATTCTGGTACTCTTCCTTGCCCTAAAATACATAGAGGTTTTTCTTTTCCTCTTCTGCTTCTGCTTGACTAGGGTACTGAGGGCAGTGAGAGTAGTTGTTTCTTCTCTTTCTCAAGTTTCAGGGGACTCTTCTCTTTGCTCTGCCCTCTCTGCCTCGTTTTCTCCCTCTTCTATCTCTTTTTCTACCTCCTACTCTATCTCTTCGACTCTCCCCTCCTCTATTTGTTTTCTTTCCCTTTTCCTCTCTTGTTGTGCTATGTCACCACTGGCTTCATCTTCTCCTCCATGTTTTTCTCCTTCCTCACTAACAACAAGATTGACATCATAGGTTAATGCCTTGATGTCATCCTCAATTTTCATATTTCTAAAAACTTCCCATGCTATAGGGATTGTAAGGGTATGGAGGGATTCTCCTACTAGGATCTTGATTAGGCCATGGTGAGCTAGCTGTCGTGAATTTCCTTCTTGTACCTTGGTGCTAGAGTCAATGAGGGACTGAAGGATAAAGTAAGGGATACTAAGATTTTGATGTGTTGGGGTATTCATGCCATATCTCAAATCTTGGAGGATTCTGAAATGATATCCATAAACAATGTCGTGCCTCCCCTCACAAGAAATGCATTTGATCACTTGGTAGCTGACCTCATCCCAAGGATATGGTATAGTAGCCCTGCTAATTCCACTTTTAGCTTCAATAGGGGTTTCATTATCTTGAAAATATTTCCTCTTTGCAACCTGGCCAATTGGTTTCTCATCTTCACTCTAGGGCAGCCCAAAAGGAAAATTTTCCAAGATAATGAAACCCCTGTTGAAGACAAAAATGGAATTAGGAGGCTTGTTATACCATATACCTAGGATGAGGTTAGCTACCAAGTGATCAAATACATCTCTTGTGCCCTCCCTCTATGCATGGCTGAGGTTTAGGTCTAGCTAAGCTGCCATCCTTAGGGTATTGAATTGAAACTCTATTGATAGCAAAGCCTTCTTCCCATAGACTAGTGTATAGGGTGTGAACCCAGTGGTGGTCTTCCATGTTGTGTGGTAGGCCCAAGTGGCCTCAGATAACTTGTCCGCACAATATTTTCTGCTTCTTATCACTACCTTGGTTAGGATCCCTTCCAATGCTCTGTTAGTGACCTCCACTTGCTCGTTGGCTTGTGGATGGTAAGGGGTGGATGTCTTGTGCTTGATCTTATGATTTGTGAGCAGGTCTTCAATCAAGTTGGAAGTGAACTCCCTCAGATACTTGAACTTGTAGAATATGTTTTCCCTCAAAAACTCAGCTACTTTTTCCTCCATCGCTACTTTGATTGCTTTTGTCTCCGCCCACTTTGTCAGGTAGTCGGTGCACACAATGATGTACTACTTCTACTTTGGAGGGGGGTTGATAGGCCCCACGAAGTCCATGCCCCACTTCTCAAATGGCTCAAAGGTCACTTGAGGTTGCATGGGCATTTCATCCTATTAGCACCAAAAATTTGCCTTAGGCTGAAGGAAGGCAACATTCAGGGTAACCACAAATCACGCTCAGTCTGGTAGCTAGCCCTACCCGAACAGGAGAGGGCTCTCTCCGAGTCACACTCAGTGAATAGATAAACGAAATGGCTTGAGATGACTTACAGCGAAATATTTATCTTAGGCTAGTAAGTGAATATGGATACAAGAAGTGAGTTTAATGAATGACTGTGTTTTGGGATGGTATGGGACCAATGGATCTCAAATGAACAGAGAATTTAATATTAAGACACAGATTACTTCGTGAGGAAAGATAGGCGGAGAGTCCAACAACTTAGTTTGTTACAACACAGAATGGAGAGATTTCTTAGAAGAGTGAAAAGGAAATACGCACATGAATCCTTTTCAATAGAAGAAAGAACACTGGACATGAAATTTTCCCACAGGCAGAGCAATAAAATTGAATTCTACCTTATCTAACTTAGAAATTTTCACCGGAAATGAATATGAAATTATCTATGAAACATAACAAGATACATATGAAACATAAGACACACATTTAATACACTCAAAACCACATGAATCTCATGAAACAGAGTCGATGCCTTTCATTAATCCTCTGTAAAAATATACAATGAAGAAACAGAGTTTCTTTCCCACAGTCTCCCAGAAGTTAGAAGCCAACCAACACTTTGCAAATAGTTTGCATACAATATATAGAATGTGCCATGAAGAGATAGAACGCCCAAGGGTTGGGGAGTCACTCGAATCATTACAAAATGAAGGTGGAGAGCCAAACATCAGCTACAGGTGCAGCGCCACGAACATGACAAATGGCTTGGGGTGACTGTTTGCCTTCCTTCGCCACTTGGATAGAAGCCCATCTAGAGTGAAAATACTTTAAATGCCACCTTTGGTGCTGAAAAAGTGAAGTTTAGATGAGAGGGCCCACTTATGAAAAGTCGTGAATCGAAATTTCCCAAAACAGAGGCAAATTGGGCCTTTTTTCCTATATGCGCCACGCCATTTTCTATATGCATCGCGCCACTTTGGGGCCAGTTTTGAGGCACTTGTAGGAGTCCACAATGTGCCCAAGTGTGCTTGTTGGAAATCCTGTCCTATCTACTTTCCAACCCAAGTGGAATTTTTGAATTTGGAGCTCATTTTCCCCTCCAAATCTTCATTCTCCCAAGATTGCTTCCTGTGTGTCAAAATACGGGAAATAAGGCCATTTTTTGGGTGCTTTGACCTCCTGGAGACTCAAATCATGCCGAAATTTCTTGCCTAAGTGCCAGTAGTCATGAGTTTCATGATGAATCCAAAAATACAAACCATTTCGTATTTGGAGCTCCCAATCCTACGCGTCGTGCCGGTGGCGCGGCACACAGGGAGAAAAAAACTGTGTTTGTGCCAAAAAATTTCCATGTGACCAAAATTGTCTCAAATTCCTTGAAATTTTGGGTGGAGGTTCTCTAAGAGGCACTATGCTGGGCCACAGAAGCTTCAGCCAAGATTCGAAGCCGATCGTGCTCTTTTTCCTCTTTTGTTTCTCTGCTCAATTTGGCCTTCAAGCTCCTTATCCGGGCCTTTGCACTCATGTTACGTGCCCTGCAATGACAAGCCATCCTCCTCAGTATGGTTTTGTCTCTATTGGCCTTCTCTAGTAGCTTCTCTAGGTGGATATTGATCCGTTCTAACCAGGACTCATGGTCGTTTTTGATCTCTTGCTCCAAGGTAGTGAGCTCGATCCTCCTTTGTTCAGCAGCTTGTCGATTCTCACGGATGCTTTGTAGCTCCATGATTGCTTGTTGGTCCTCAAGCTGCTTGTTCCTCTACTCCAGATACTTGATGATCCATCTGGTCCTCTCCACATTGAGTGACAAGTCTTGGATCTCCATGTTCTGCTCCTGAATGGTCATCCTAAGTTGGGCATTTTCCACCTCTGCCTCATCATCCTAAATGAGGATGACATCGGTCTCCTGTCCACCTGATGGCCCCTCATCATGCATGGGATTCTTTCCCTTGTCCAGTACCTATGTCATTGATGCGGAAAGCGAGCTCCCTTCAACCCTGGGTGGAGATAACACTCGCTTTGCTGTTGCAAACAAGTGCCTACTACCTCTCTGATATGTAACAAAAACTGGCATGGTAGTGGTCTCATGGTGCTCATACTAATGAGAAGGACAATCCATCTCCTGCTCTGGCTCTGATAGTACTTGTGATGTGCTAAAGAAGTCACGGGAGATGAAGTCCTCCCAAGAAATGCGTTGCAATCCCAACTAATGATCTACCAAAATCCGGATAAGAGCAAAGTGGTACACACTGTTAAGCTGCTGCTGAGGGGTCTTATGCAGCATGAAGGTGTTCATCCTCTCTATGTTCCTGCATATGAAAAATGGCAGGTTCATCATCCTCACCCTGGTAAAGTGCATGAGCAATGGATGTGATAGGCATATAGTTGAGAGAACCTCCCCTCACAGCTGAAGTATTTCATGATCAATCTCATGAGTGGAGCATACTCATCCTTCAAGTATCTTAAGGGAAAGACTCTTGTGAGCTGACTCAAGAATCTGGCCTTGATGTAAGGCTCATAATGTTGCCTATCCACCTTCTTCTTCTTATGCCACTATTCTCCAACATTTGGTATACCTGTTGCCACTGATATAGTTTCGGGTGTCAATGTGAAAGTGACCCCAACCAAGATAGACTGACCTCCATGTAGATGAAGCAAAAATAGACGGGCCAACTCATGATGAACTCTAACATTTTCCACCCTTTGACAAAATTCAAAGCATGCTAGATGTTGGAAACATGATATGGCAGAGGGCATGCTTGTAATTCAATGAGGGTAGTGGGCTCATCCCTGACATGTTTGCCACTCTTGTGATGTCTCCTGGGAGCACGCTCTTCTGAGGATGAGTCACTTTGTGTCTCCATCTAATACTCTGACGAATGTTGTGATGTCATGGCTGCTGTTTGTACTATACCTAGGCTACCCTTTGATGATGGTGTGAGGCTGGGTGCCTTTATGATATCTGTCACCAAGGGGAACAATGAAACAGGGAGTATTAGGATGAGAGTAATGTGATGGGAATAGGGGTTATAGGGAGAAATTAGTTTAGGGATATGGGAGGAGTTTGGGTATTTTGATAGGGTAGGGTTTGGGGTTTTGAAAAGGTAGGGTTTGGGGTGTTATGTTGAACAAATAGTGGAGGGATAGGGGAGAGGGTTTGGTAGTACTTTAGGGCAGGGATATTAGGAAAAATGAGAAAGGGAAGATAGGAAAAAATGGTAGGTGAGGGGAAAATTATGGGTGGAATGGAACCTTGGTACTAACAACACACTTTAGAAACCCTAGCCATCATGGTTTTTGGTGATTTCTTATGGTTGATTTTATGAATTTGGTTGCATTCAAAGATCACTATAAAGCACCATATCATTTATAAAACTTGATACACAAATGATGTCAAAGAGCCTACCTTTCAATTTGATGGGCTTCACAAAAATTTGGAGGTGATTTGTCCTTGTTTCGGCCCTTGGTCTGTGTGCACCGCGCACAAAACCCAGTGCGTCGCACCATGGGTATGCGCTGCGGCTGTGGAAAATTTGATCTATGGGCTGGCTTTGTGTGCACTGCACCACTGAGTATGTGCGCTACGCTCCTTGAAACCACCTCCAACTACCTCAAACACTCACGATGCACACTCACACCCTTTGCAATGTTTCTCCAAGGCTTGGATTATCCCAATGCGTTTTATTTTGATGAAAACTTGTATATATAGCCTTGGAAGTGATGGGTTAGATTTTTGCTTCCTTGAAAACCCATTTTTCTAATGTTGTGTTTTGATACTTTTTCGCTGACTTTAAAACAGATTGATTTTCACTTTCCCTTTGAAATTGTAACTCAAATGATGAAATTTTTGGCACTCTTTGCAGGGATTGCATGACAGGACATTCGACCACGGAAACCATGACTGTATCTGAAAAATCAACTCACGACTTTTTTGAAAATTTTGTCATAAATGACGTTGTTTGACTTTTCTTCAAAACAGAGTTTTGAAGAAGAGTGGAAGTCTATCCACTTGACGATGGAGCTCTCTGAATCATAACTGTGTAAGGGCCTCACTCTGGCCTACATGGCTTTACTGGACATGTTCAAAGACCAAATTGATGAATCCCTAGACCTAGACATTGAAAATGACTTTTTTTCTTTAAAGGACCAGACCTTGACTATCATGGACTTTGATGATTATTGACAAAAGACCTGAGCCAGCAAGAGCCAGACATGAGGGGGAGTGACTAGCATGACCTTCTCCGTCAGATTATGGCATGCCCCTCACGAAATGCAGTTGGGTGAATGGAGTGGGACACCTAAAAATGAAAGGCATAAAGATTTTTGATCTCTGACGAAGGACTGACCAGACCGACTCTAACACATCCTTTCGAGGGGGTTTCCCCATCCTCTGACACCGATCACACTGGCTCGTGTATATCCTCACATCCTGATGAAGAGTGGGCCAGTAGTAACCTACTTGCCATATGTTGGAGGCAGTTCTCTTTGCTACAAAATGACCTCCACAAGGCCTATCATGATAGGTTAGAAGGATTTGAAAGACTTCCTCCTCCCTAATGCATCTTCTCAAGATCTAATCTGGGTCAAGTTTGAAGAGATTTCCTCCAATCCAGACGAAAGAGGTGATTTTCCGTACTATCTTGCTCTTCTCTTTTGAGGATATGTGTGGTGGGAACTGTGTTGAACCAATTAGTTTGCTATATCATCAAACCATGGAGACAGTATTGATATAGCAAATAGGTGTTCATCTGGCATTTGGTCATGTAGGAAAATTTACTCTAGACAAAAAGTCAGCAACAACATTCTTTTTACCATGCTTATCAATAATAGTTAGATCAAACTGCTGCAGTAAAAACAACCATCTAATATGTGAGCATTTACGTCTAGTTTTTCATTAAATATCTAATTGTAGCATGATCAGTATGCACAAAGCTTTGATAGCTTGTGATATAGTGTCTGAATTTGTTTAAGGAATGCATGAGAGCTAGGAGTTCCTTCTCGGTCACTGTATAGTTTAACTCTACCTTTGACACGTTTTTGCTTATAAAGTATATGACATAAGGTAACTTTCCATCAATTTGTCCTAACGCTACTCCTATTGCTTTGTTCGAGGCATCTGTGTGAATGTGAAAGAGTAGGGCCCAGTTTGGGCCTCTGAGAATTGGAGCAGTCACTAGCTTGCTCTTCAACGTATCTAGGGCTTCTTGAAAGTTTTCTGACCATATGAACTCAACATATTTTCTTAGGAGGCCAAACAAAGGAGAGGCTAGCTTGCTGAAGTCTTTAATGAATCTCCTGTAATATCTAGCCAAGCCTAGGAAAATTTTGACATCTCTCACCTTTTGAGGAGGTGGGACCCTTTGGATGATAACAATTTTGTTCAGGTCCACCTGCAGTCCTTGCTAAGATATTGCATGACCTAGCACAGTCCCTTTAGTCATAAAAAATTCACATTTTTCCAGACTGGGGGATAGGTTCATCTCAATACACTTATCTAGAACTTTTCCTAGGTTAGATAAAGTTTCCTAAAAGGCAGAGCCATAAGGAGTAAAATCATCCATGTATATTTCTACTGCATCATGAACCAGTTTAGAAAATATACTCAATACCGCTCTTTGGGAAGTGGCTAGAGCATTGCACAAACCAAAAGGAAGGGCCGAATATGCAAAGGTACCCCAAGGACAAGTGAAAGTGGTCTTATCTTGGTCTCCCGGGCTGATTTGAATCTGATTGTACCCGCTAAACCCATCTAGGAAGGAGAAATACTTTTTCCCTTCTAGACCGTCTAATACTTGATCTATGAAAGCTAAAGGAAAATGGTCCTTTTAGTGGCTTTATTAAATTCCCAATAGTCAACACAGATTCTCCACTTACCATTTTTCTTTGGCATTAGCACCAAAGGAGAGACCCATTCACTGTCAAAAATGGGATAGATGAACCCTGCATCAAGAAATTTTTGTAGTTCCTCCTTAAAAATATCTTTAAGTGTTGGGTTCATCCTCTTTTGAGGGTGCCTGACTAGGTTGTAATGTTCCTTGATGTGTATACGATGAGTACATACTGAAGGGTGCACTACCTTCATCTCCTTATAACTCCAGGCGAAGGCATCTAAATGGCTTCTCAGTATGTTGCATAGCTCCTTCTCCTGGGAAATAGATAGGGATGGATTGATTTTCAATGTTCTTTCTCAACGAAACTCTATATTTTTAACACAGAGAGAAGTAGGGTCAGCCACACAAAGATCATTTGAGGGGTCGCCTTCGGTTTCTATTACTATATCTTCTAATGGTGATACACTGGGAGGTGGATTCTGAATCAAATTTTCAATCATATCATCCTCATCTTGTGGTTTTCCCCCATAGCGATTTCTAATGTACAAAGTGGTGTAGAATAAATTTCATCCTCATCCTCCTCCTCCAACGAGAGAGATAGATCATGTTCTAGCAAAGGTTGGGTAGGAGGATATAGGATTAACTTCTTGGACATGTGCCCATTCTTGATGGTCATGTTCCCATCTCGACAGTTGATGTAGGCATCAACTGTAGCCAACCATGGTCTTCCCAGAATGAGAGGATACCTAGTGAGCTTTGCCTTTGGTTGGAGAACTAAGAAATCAACAGGTTATTCCGAAGAATCAGTGGAGACCATCACATCTTCCACAATCCCCTTAGGCGTCACTGTGGAGTAGTCTGCTAGCTGTAACACTATCATGGTCTTCCTCAAGGAGCCTTGGAGGTTAAGTTTCAGCACTGTGTTATTTGTCATCACATTAATGGTAGCTCTGAGATTAATCAAGGTATGTGGAACCATTGTGCCACTGATGTGGACATCAACTACTGGGCTCCTAGGGTCCAAATATTTTGGACATATTATCTACCCCAACATCATGTAGGACAGTTGTCCTATTACATTGATGGTTGGGGCATCTCTCTTGCCCCTTATTGGTTGCCTAAACCACTTCTCTTCAGTCAACCTATTATAGATAGGCACATCTTTTATGGCTTGGAGAAGTGGTATCTTCACACATAAATGTTTCAATTCCCCCAGGAGTTCAGTCTCTTCTGTGGTAGGCTACATAGTCATCAATAGTCTCTCAGGAAAGGGTGGATTTTCTTTAGGTTTTCTTTCCTCTTTATCTTCCTCAACCTCCCTAGGTGGAGGTTCGCTATCCAGGAGGACTTTCCTAGATTGCAAGTTAATTTGTTGAATCTCCACAGCATAAGTTGTGCATGATGGTTCTCAAGTATACACTTGTTGAGCGTGTTTATTGTTCGAGTTTAGATTTGGTTAGGCAAGTATTTGGGTTTCCTTGGTGGAGCAGAAGGTAATGCTTCTGGTTGGGCGGGTGGTGGAGGTAGAAGACTGGGAGGAAAGTTGTATTGGGGCCTCCACCCCTGATGAGATGCATTCCACTAAGGTTGTGGCTAAGCATAGGATTGTAATGAATGGGTGGCTAGTTGGGCATGATATTGAGATGTGAAGGACCAAGGAGGAGGTGTGGACCAGGAAGGATGAGCGGAGGGTCCCCAAGAAGGTATGGAGGTGAATTGGTTGGGGTTGTAGTATGCCTTAGATGTCCCTTGCATCCCCTGCTAGTATGGTCTAGGTCCATGCGGTCTCCTTTGGTTTTTGTAATAGATCTATTCAGTGATTTCTTCAGCCCCTTGTTATACAACTTGAAGTTCTGGCAAGGAAGGGCACTTATCTGTAGAATGATATTCTTCACAGACTGAACAAACCTCTATAGAGTTCAATGGGCATTCATTCCTAGGATGCCTCCTAGTGCATCAAGGGAAAAAAATGGCCAAATCGCTCACCACTTCGTCTTGTTTTCTTTTGATATGTAAGGTATCCATTTGCATGGCAAGAGTCTACAGAATCTCACTCTTGAAGTCTTCCAGCATGTTTCCAATTTCACCTTTCATGGATGAATTGGAAGAGGAGGTACTGCCTATGGGTTGACTCGCCCCTACCTTTCTTTCTGACTACTTTAGAATGGTTTCTAAAAACAATATATATGTCCTCATAGGATAGTTGGCAGATGTCTCCCCCAGCTAGTAGATGGAGGGTGTCTAAAAGGTCTCCGCAAATTCCCCTGAGCAAGACCAACTTCACAGACTCAGGGTCAAGTGTACACCTGGCCCTTTTGTAATTGAGCTGGAACTGTAAGGACTCTGGACACCACATATCTCCACAATGGTATGATATTGTCCACTTTGGGCCTAAGCCCTCATGGATTTTTTTTTGGGATTTACCCCAAAAGGCCTCATACCAATGGAGATATTTGTCCATCCTTATATACCCATTATCCTCCCCACTTCTAGTCAATGTGAGACTTTGGTCATATAACCAAGAGGAACCTCTCTTCATATTCTTCCCGGGACTCATCACTTCTTATGGTCATTCAGAAGATTTCTTCTTTAGTATCTTTTGATCTATAATATTCTCGATACTTGTTTTTAAAGGCCTGTTGCATCTGAGCCCAATTTGTGATGCTATTGCCAGGTAATCCCATGAACCAGCACAGTGTTGCATCCTTGAGAGTAGAAAGGAACAGTTTCAACTTTTGCTCGTCTTCTGCATAGTCATAAGTTCAACAGATGACAACAAACTCAAACAAGAAGGTGTCAGCATCTTTTGTAGTCAGACCATGGAAGTGAGGTAGGGTGAAAGGATGTATATTCCTCATTTTGGTGTCCTCATCGGTCTCTCGAATGGGGAAGGTACCCTCTATTCTCTCTCCATTTCCCCTAGCATTTCTGTTTTCAGCCATTGGCTCCAGAGGAATGTTTTTGTCTTCTTCTTCTTCCCCAATAGGTTCTTCAAATATGTCTAGATGTTCAGATAAGGGTTATTCTTGATTGTAGCCATTGAAGAAGAGAGAAGGTTGGTTGTGTGAAGTACTGGGGGTGTTGGGCAAAATTTTTCCTAAGTTATCTCTACTCCTGCGATGCATGAAAGGAAATATTTTTGGTTGGTTTTTAATTTCTTTTTCTCCAAACTGAAAGTATCTGCAGAAACTGAAATTGAAATTGTGATTAAACAAAAGGAATTGCAACTAGCTGAAATGAACTTGCTAAATGGAAATTTGTAGAATTGAAAAGGAAAGCAAGGAAATACAGAACTAAAAGAATAGAAATGAGCAATCTACTTTTGCCAAAATAAACTATTAGCAGAATGTTGCAATAGGAAATAGAAGAAAGCAGTAATCACAGAATACTCTAACATTTCCCCAGAAACTCCACGAAAAAGTGATGAGCTCTAGTGTTGCAGCAAGAATGCTGCAACTCCTGGGCTACCAACTTTACTATTATCAACCCAGTAGTTCGTAACATACTTGGAAGTGTCGGTGCTATATGCACAAGTACTAGTTCTCACTGCAGGTTATCACTTGGTCAACCGGAGCGAGATCACTAGGAGCTCAAACCAACTTTTATAGATTTTAGAAGAAGCTCTATGTGTGATGAAAGGAAAGAAATATTACTCTACAGATGCTATTCTAACTGCAAAAAGGAGAAATATTGGAACATGAAGCAAAACCTAGTAAACCCTAATTAACAAGCTAATTCTACTTTTGCCAAGAACACTATGAGAACCGTGAAAGAAATGCCATTACCTACTTAAGGAAGTAAACAAAATATAACCATGTTATTTCCATAAGTAAATAAGAAAAAAAACCATATTTTTGGATTTTTATGTGCTTTTATGTCAATTTAACATGCATCTAATTTATTGTGTGTGAGTGTAGCAGAGAATAGGTTGCACTAGAGGGTGGTTTTGGAGCTTGGGATAATGTAGGATGGTGTGGATAGGTCCTAGAAGGTTTTAGGTGGCCTTCTGGATGCTTTTCCCACACTTTACCTTCAAAAGAAAGCCTACAGGAAAAACTACACGAGGACACACGAAAACTACAAGACGAAAATAGGGAAACTACAGGTTGCCTACAAGAGGAGGCCTAGAGAAATTTTCACTATTTTGATGGTGTAAGAGTGGGTGGAAAAGGTGGATGAAGGTTGGATTAAGGTGTTAGGATGCCTAAGGTCTTCCATGAGTCCCCAGGAGAGAGAAAGATGATTGGGTTTGCGCAAGGAGAGAGGAAGAAGTTCTACGAAAACTGAAGGAAACTAGGGCAGAATTGAGGTGAGGTTTTGGAGACCTATAGGGCATGGATCAGATGGAGGGTGTGATTTCTGGAAATCTAACCTACTGTTGGAAGAGATCTATTGCATAGAAACTAACAATCAACCACGAAAATCAAGCAACCAATGAAATGAGTGCATCCTTGGAAAAACAGAGTTTTGCATTAGAATGGCCTAAACTATGATGTAGAGCAGGAAATGTTGGTAAATGATGTAAGAAAGGAAGGCATGAAAAAGGACTATTGCAAATCAGGGAGTGAACATGATAAAGAATATCTAAAGCAAAGGAGAATTGGACTATTGATCTACTAGAGAGCTACAAACACTAGAAGTCCGAGGAATGAGGAAAATTTGTGTTTTTGGGGTAGCAAGAGAGTCTTTGCCTCAAATCATGGTCCCAGAGGGAGGAATAGAGGCCAAGGCACTGATGCTAGCCTTTTTAATCTTCTCTGATCACTTCTTAACCGACTACAGAAAGCACAAATGGAAACAAACTACTAAATCATGAAAAGAAACCTATTATTAACCATAAGAGAAATACATCTAACAACAAGCTAATCTACAAACTGAAGTAAAGCATACAAATACAAGTAAAAAGAAGCTTGGCTACTTGGATTGGGTCTTAACCCAAGAGCCTCAGCCCTCTGAGGTAACTTAGTGCTAGCTCAAAAATGATTCCATCTTCATTATCAAAAGATAGAAAGATTACTTAAAACTGTAAAAAATAATAAGCCCAAAATTTGAGCAGAGTTTACACAAGAAAAAAGTCAACCCTAGTGAGGCCCTAGGCCTCTCTACTTATACATCTGAATCTACGAACAACTTCCTTAAAAGCAGGGAGGCTTGGCTCCAAAAACTCGAGATAACTATCAAGCATCTTCCACTTGCTCGGCTGCGTTCTAGTGCATGATTCGGCTGCTTGTACTCTGAGCTGAATGAAGGGGAATTCAAAGTGAGGAGCAATAAATGAGGATGATTCCCTCCTATAAGTCCTCTTCTTTATCCACTTTGAGTTATTGCTACAGTTTGACCACTAAATCCTTCACTTTAACATCGAAGTCCATCAATAATATGCATTAAATACTTGTTAGGCCACATGGCATAATAACTAACTTAACTCACGCTATAAGCATAAATATAATTAGAAAATCATACAATAAGCTAATAGAATGGTTGAGTTGACTAAGTTAGGAGGTAAAATGAACCCATATAATTACCCATTTATGAGGCTCATCATCACCCCCTACTAAAGGTGTTTCTCATCCTCTAAGCAACTTCATCAATCTCTTCATCCTTTATGGCACTAGTGGCCTCCCTAGCTTTCTTGGATTTTGATGTGGTTTGCTCATGCTCTCAATAGAATCCCACCTTTCTATCAATGTCCTTCCACTACTCCTCTTCTTCTTCTCTTTTGCCTTCCAACATGCCTAATGTGAGTAGAGAACATAGTTTGAGGCCAGTCCAGTTGACCTTCAACCTCTGCATGGAGTACTTGTACATTGGCACTCTTTTCAATGCCTCCTTCAGCCTCATGGGGGTATGGTATTCCCCGATCTACAAGCTATGGGGTAGGGTGTTCCATCTTCTCATGCATGCATGCACATAGTACTCCCAAAGTAGCCTAAACATATCTTCAAAGTGTGCAATGGCTTGTTCTTGATTGGATAGATATTTAGGGAAAACATGAGGGTCATTGGCAAGTTGGTTGTGTGTGCTGATAAGTACCATAGGATCGGATGGCTTAGCTCTTATCATCAATGGTTCATTCTGCTCTTTTATTAGCAATATTTTCATTTCTGTTGCCAAAAATTCTTCATGGTTCATCCATGATGCCATGGCCATTAATTGCAGAGTCCCACACATTCAAGTCTGTGAGGGCCATGTTGTGTAGATAGAATTCTTCCATCTTTGCTTTGTCCTCAGAGGTGCTTTGGTCACACAAATCCATGAATTACCTGTAGTCTTGGAAAGGTATTGTGCCTCTTTGCACCAAAGTTTTTATTTGGAATTGAAGTCATTGATCCTTCAAATAGAGTCCATAAGATTTGGCTGGTGTTCTACATTGCAAAGCTTCTATGGATAAGCTGGCCATGTATGCTAGATGAGTCTTTTTCTCCTGTAGCTACCTCCTTAGTAATTCATTCTCATTCTCAAGGTGGCCTTTTGTAATGGCTTCTCTGTCTCTGAGAGCACTCAATTCCCTGCCCATTTCCTTGAGTTTGTTTCCATGTGGCCAATATCCTCAACTCCTTTGGACTTGGCTAGCTACATCCACCTATTCGTTCTCACTATCTCTTTTTCCAATTCGAAAAATAGTGGAATTGCAAATTTCTATGGGATTATCTTACCTCCCTCAAGTAGTTTGTAATAGGAGTCAAGATTAGGCTAGGGGTCAGATTCTTGTAGCTCTTCTACTTCCTCTCTTATCTCTGGCTGTCCTCCTGTAGTTTGGAGAGTGTCTCCTGTAGGATTGTTTTAGGCTCTTGTAAGTCTGGTTTGGGGTCCTGTAGAATTTCCTTTCTTTCCTCTTTCCTCTCTTGCTCTGCTATGTCAACACTGGCTTCTTCTTCTCCTCCTTGTTGTTCTCCTTCCTCACTAACAACATGACTGACATCATAGTTTAATGCCTTGATGTCATCCTCAGTTGTCATATTTCTGAAAACTTCCCATGGTATAGGGATTGTAAGGGTATGGGGGGCTTCTTATACTAGGATCTTGATTAGGCCATGGTGAGCTAGCTGCTGTGAATTTCCTGCTTGTACCTTGGTGTTGGAGTCAATGACAGACTGAAGGAGAATGTAAGCGATACTGATCTTTTGATGTGTTGGGGTATTCATGCCATATCTAAAATCTTAGAGGATTCTGAAATGATATCCATAAACAATGTTCTGCCTTCCCTCACAAGAAATTTATTTAATCACTTGGTAGCTAACCTCATCCCAAGGATATGGTATACTAGCCCTCCCAATTCCATTTATGTTTTCAACAGGGGTTTCATTATCTCCGAAAAATTTCCTCTTGGCAGCTTGGCCAATTGGTTTCTCATATTTACTCAAAGGCAGCCCAAGAGGAAGGGTAGTGACCCTACTGATTAATTCATGGGTTATTTCAATGGAGAGGTCTCTAATGTTTATAGTAGCATGAGTTCTTGTGTGAGGGACTAGAGAGAGAGAAAATTCATGGGCAATTTCATCATCAAACCCTCTAAACTTCTCAAAGAAATTCATCCAGTTTCACCTTGTAAATATCTCCACCACTTGAGGATGTGCATGGAGTCTAGTGAAGTTAGTGGCCTCTTTTCTCATAAACCCCCTAATCATATTGCGTGTACTTGTTTTTAAAAACTAAATATGGAGGTGGAGACAAAGAATTTTGAGTGAAATAGAAAAACATAGGAGACTGTTTTTTTTTTAATAGAATTTTTTTTATGTATTTCGACCCACTTAAAAACTCATTTTATATTCAATCTGAAACCAATTCCTCTACATTTTGATATTCACAAAGGGAATTCATGAATCCTACCTCTTCAAACTGAAATTTGTGCCAAAAATCATGTTTTCTCCATTCAAAATGACTCACTGCCACTCCTGTAGAAGCCCGTTGTCCCTCCTGTAGATTTCCTGTATGTGCTCCTGTAGAAAACGCTGAGAGTAAAAATAGGGAGGAAATCGATGGAGGATGGTGGATACGAGGCTATCGTGGCATAATAATAATACGGTGTGGCTAAGTTACGAGGAGAAATTGAAGAAAATGTGGTGAGAATGCACGGGGAGGAGTGCTCATTACCTGTTATGGCTTTTTTCAGTTATGAGTGTTGAGCTGGCAAAGTGTACGTTGCCCAGATTAGGACCGTTGGTCCCCACCTACTTGGTCATCATGACCTCCCCTCATAATCATCTCCACATCATTGCATCAGAGTTAAATCTTCCTCCCACTACTTGTCCTTCACATCTTTTTCTTGAGTTGACTGTGTGCAAGTGTGGGTGATATCTCGATTAAGTGGAGTCAACTAAATCAAGGTGGCCAAGTAACTGGCTACCTTTCCCTCTCTTTATTTAAACCACCTCATTGCCTTCGTATGATTTCTAATTACAAAAATGCAAATAGGGGAGTGACTTAGCTACTTAGCTGTGATCCGAGTGTATTTGATGCCATCGACTGTGAGGTGTTGTGGCTTTCTCTGCTGCATGCCTTCATTTTCCTTCATGCATGTTGTCCCTTCTTGATGATGTGTTATTGTGTGTTTTTGTAGGTTCTTATTTTGCTGGAGCTGAGCTGCATGTGCCTTTTCTACCTTCAGATGGGTTGTCCCTTGCTGTTGGTGCTGGACTTCTATGGGATCAGCTGCTATAGGAATTCCTACAGGAACCCCTATAGCTGCTTCTCCCCTTGAAACTTAAGTTGTTCCCTATGCTTGGAGATTGAGAATTATGCCATAGGAGGAGATGAATTATGGAGGGATAGTAAGTAAGCCTCAGGTAGAGTTAATGATGCATTTTCCTCCTTTTATTTATGTTTTTTTCAAAACTGTAAAATTGTTTTCTTGCGTTTTTTCTTGGAGGGAAAAGAAATAATAATGATGCTTGGAGTGTGATACAGACTTGGAAATGATGGCAAGGAGGTTTGAAGATGGTAATAGGGATTATAGGTTCCTCATGAAGCTTTTCTTGTCCCTCAAAATGCCTCCAGTAGACACTTTTGGCTCTTTGTAATTCCTATAGGAGCCTCCTGTAGAAAAAACAAAGCTCCTATAGAAAACATAGTTTCGGAAGAAGAGGTACAATTTTACATCACTGGGCTGCCTGAGAAGAGGTTTTTAGCCCAATGATGGGACTCAAGTGCCTCATGGAGGTTTTCACTTCAGTCCCTATTTTTTTATTTTTTTTTCTTTAGTGAGTGGGTGAAGTGGAAGCTAAGACATGCTCCACTACTGTCACTATTTTATTCAAATCTTCAATAAACTCTCGCTTGAAGAGGGGTTTCTTGTACACTTTCAACTGATGTCCATTAACAAGCATGGGGATTGCTTGATCATCAATGGTTCTGATCAGAACTGAACCATTGTCATTTCATTTCTCCACAGTGTAGGGTCCCAGCCATCTTGTCCTCAGCTTGTGTTTGAAATCCTTTTATCTTGAATCATAGAGTAGTGCCCAATCTCCCTCTTGGAATTGCTTATCCCTGATATTTCTGTCATGCCATACCTTTCTCTAAAGCTGAACTACCTCTGTATTGAGACAGGCTTGTAATCTGTATTCATCCAATCCATTGAGCTGAAGTAATCTCTCCTTTTGTGCATGCCTGAGGTCAGTTCCAGCTGAGCTACAATCCTTAGGGTATTGAATTCAAACTCTATTGATAGCACAACCTTCTTCCTAGAAACAAAACCAAAAAGTGATGAGCTCTTTTATTGCAGTAAAAACGCTGCAACTCCTGGGATACCAATTCTACTTTTCTCAACCCGGTAGTTCATAACAAACATGGACGTGTCGGTGCTATATGCACAAGTACTAGTTCTCACAGCAGGTTGTCACTTGGTCAACCGACGCAAGATCACTAGGAGCTCAAGCCAACTTATATAGATTTCAAAAGAAGCTCTATGTGTGATGAAAGGAAAGAAATGTTACTCTTCAGATGCTATTCTAACTGCAGAAAGGAGAAAGACTAGAATGTGAAACAAAACCTAGTAAACCCTAACTAACAAGATAATTCTACTTTTGCCAAAAACACTATGAGAACCACAAAATAAATGGCATTACCTACTTAAGGAAGTAAAAAACATCTAACCATGCCATTTATGGATGTAAATAAGAAAACAATATGTTTTTGGATGTTTATGTGTTTTTATGTGAATTTAACATGCAACTAATTTATTGTGTGTGAGTGTGGCAGCGAACAGGTGGCGTTAGAGGGCGGTTTTCGAGCTTGGGAGGATGTAGGATGGTGTGGATGGGTCCTAGTAGGTCTTAGGTGGCCTTCTGGAGGCTTTTCCCTCACTCGCCCTTCAAAAGAAAGCTTACAGGAAAAATAGCAGGAGGACATAGGAAAACTACAGGAGAAAAATAGGGAAATTACAGGAGGCCTGTAAGAGGAGGCCGAGAGCAACTTTTTCTATTTTGAGGGTGTAAGAGTGGGTGGAAAAGGTGGATGAAGGTTGTAATGAGTTGTTAGGGTGCCTAAGGTCTACCATGTGTCGCCATGAGAGAGAAAGATGATTGGGTTTGCTAAAGGAGAGAGGAAGAAATTCTATGAAAACTGAAGGAAACTAGGGCATAATTGAGGTGAGGTTTGGGAGACCTATAGGGCATGGATCCGATGGAGGGTGTGATTTCTGGTAAGCTAGCCTACTACTGGAAGAGATCTACTGTATAGAAGCTGACAGTCAACCAAGAAAATCAAGCAACCAATGAAATTAGTGCACCCTGGGAAAAGCATAGTTTTGCATTAGAATGGCCTAAAATATGAAGTAGAGAAGGAAATGCTAATAAATGTTGTAAGAAAGGAAAGCATGAAAAAGGACTATTGAAAATCATGGAGTGAACATCATAAAGAATATGTAAGGCAAAGCAGAACTGGACTATCAATCTACTAGAGAGCTGCAAACATTAGAAGTCCTAGGAATGAGGAAAATTTGTGTTTTCGGGGCAGCAAGAGAATCTTTCCCTCAAACCACAGTCCCAGAGGGAGGAAGAGAGGGTAAGGCACTGTTACTAACCTTTTGAATCTTCTCTAATCACTACTTATCCTGCTACAGAAAGCACAAATGGAAACAAACTACAAAATCATCAAAATTATTCTTAACCATATGAGAAATACATCTAATAGCAAACTAATCTACAAACTGAAGTAAAACATATAAATGCAAGTAAATAGAATCTTGGCTGCTTGGATTGGGCCCTAACCCAAGATCTTTAGCCCTCTGAGGTAACTCAGTGCTAGCTCAAAAAGGATTCCATCTTCATTATCAAAAGATAGCAAGATTACATAAAACTGTAAAAAATAATAAGCTCAAAATTTGAGCTGAGTTTACAAAAGAAAAAAGGTCAACACCAGTGAGGCCCTAGGCCACTCTAATTATACATCTAAAGCTACCAACGGCTTTCTCAAAATCAGGGAGGCTTGGCTCCCAAAAATCGAGATAACTATCAATCATCTTCCACTTGCTTGGCTACCTTCTAGTGCATGATTCATCTGCTTGTACTTTGAGTTGAATGAAGGGAAATTTGAAGTGAGGAGCCATAAATGAGGGGGATTCCCTCCTATAAGTCCTCTTCTGTGTCTACTTCAAGTTATTATTGCAGTTTGACCACTAGATCATTGACTTTGATGTCAAAATTCATCAATAATTTGCATTAAATACATGTTAGACCACATGGCATAATAACTAAGTCAAGTCACCCTATAAGCATAAATATAATAAAAAAATCATACAATAAGCGAAGAGAATGGTTTATTTGACTAGGTTAGGAGGTAAAATGAGCCCGTATAATTACCCATTGATGAGGCTCATCATTCTCTACATTCACAACTAGGTAAATTCACATTTATGTTAGTAGACTTTGTTTCTAAGTGTTATCTCCAACCTTCTCTGGTATCTCAAAGGGCCATACTATTGAGTCTTGGTTTTTTACCAAGACTTTAGAGCCTTTCCTTGTTAAATTGTAACTATACTCTATCTCCTACCTTCAATAGTTTCCTTTTCAATGTTGATCATGCATGACCTTATATTTTTCCTATTACTTCTATGGTGCCTTCTTTACATGTATACAAAGTTGCATGATATTTTCTACAAATATTTCTACTCTTGGGGCATCCCTTGTAATATCCTTCCCCACTTCTTCTTGCTACCCATATGCAACATCCAAAGGTGCAGGTGGAAAATATCCAAAACAAGTTTAAAATAAGGACTTATGGGTAGAAGTATAGACTTATCTATTATACAAGTATTATATGTATAACATATTTTCATCCTAGGTCTTCGGATTCTTTTGATTGTAACGCCTCAAAAGCTGCACCAAAGTCCTATTGACTACTTTTTTCTACCCATTAATCTATTGATGGAATTTTGTATTCCTCTTTAACTTTGCGTCCATATTCCCCCACAATTTAGTCCAAAATTCAATAAGAAATATTATTTCCATATGTAAAAAGATGCTCGTTGATATCTTAAAGTGACCCAAAACATGTCCGAAGAAAACTTCACTACATCTTTCCCATTGATGATACTTTTATAGGGAATTAGAATAGACATCTTCTTGAACCTATCAACTACCACAAACATGTATTCATAACCCTTCTTAGTTATGATAAACCTCCCATAAATTCCATGGAAATACTTTCCAAGGAGGAGAGCGTATAGATAAGGTGTGATATAGAACATGTTTCCTACTATTAGGCTTGCTGGTACAACAAAGTGTGCATCCTCTTATGAACCTAACTACTTATTCTTTCATTTTACGTCAATACACATAGTTGTGTAACTCGGCCACTATCTTCCCGACACAAAAATACCATGTAACCTTGGAGGTGTGAACCTCTCTAGTCAACTATAGTTACTTACCTTTAGTAACATATAATTTATCCATCTTGGAAATGGTAGTTAGTCATATTATAACCATATTTCAAATGAATTTGTCTCTAAACTCCAAAAACACCTCATTGAGTTCCTCATCCTCTAAATATGCCACTTTGTATGCTTCAAAAGTGACTGGATCCATGTGCATAAGAGTTCCCAAAGATTAAATATTTGATGTGTGTGGCCTTGAATGCATTTCAGTCACCTTGGTTATGCTTTCCTTCTTATAAACGATCACTAAATGAAAATTCTACAAAATCTCATCCACTTATAAATTATGGTTTGTTGTAGCTTACTTTGGGCCTACCAATACTATAACGGTTGGTGATATGTATGGATTAACATCTCCTTTCCCATTAGATATTGATACTTATTCACTACTTGTACTAAGGCATAGATATCCATAAAATAGTGATGTAGGAGCATGCGGCTTGAAGACAAAAGACTTCGAATTTTTTTCCAAAAATAAAAAAATGTTTACAAGAAAAGGAGTGGGATCCTTTAGCTGTCACTTTACAAAGCTTTCTAGATAGGATTTGAGCTAGAATTTAGGGACTTGGATTATCTTGTAATTAATTCAAGAAGTTAGGCTTAGTTGAGATTCTCGAGGAGAATACCATGCAGACTAGATAGAATTAGGAAGTTTCGAACAATTGATTTAGGATCTGGTTGTTGTATGTAATGGTATTTATGTAAGTTTTGAATTAGTTTAATTGGATTTGGCTGTGGAGGATTAGATTGTAAAATTTGAAATCTCTCTATGTCTCTATGTATTCAGTGCATGAATGGTCAATCTCGAAGGCTGTAAATTTCCTTCGAAATACTTCTGAATACTGTTGATTTCCAGTTTGGACTCTTTAGAACTAGGTTCTGTATAACCTTGTGTTATCTTTTAAATCTTCACTTATTGTGTATTAAATATTCTAGACATGTTTTAAGAAATATAACTTACAGATAGGCTAAACTTGGTGGAAGTGCAAATTCTTAGCGAAACAAAGAAAACCTCAACAAAATTCATGGGAACCTGAGGAGAAGATCTGAACTGTCCAATCGACATGAAACATATCTAACGGTGATCGTGTGCCAACACACACAAATATTAATTCCAAAAATGGACGTGATAAATTATAAAACTGAGTTAATAGCTCAGTTAATCATGACCATCCGCTTGAAGAAGTCAGATCCAACGGTGATCGCGTCGAAAAATGCACGGGAGTTAATATAAATTTCAGACACGATATTTTATCAACTGTGGTTTCATCTAGTTGAATTCTGAATCAATGAGATGCAACGGATATCACCCCAGAATATGCACGTGGGTTAACTTAAATTTCCGACTTGAGAAGGCTATGAACTATAGTTGTATTTCCTTTTGGTTCCATCGGAAAGGTGAAGGTTTGCCATATATCGAGTAAATTAACTAGTTCTGCTATTTTTGCAAAATAGATAAAACTAGAGGTTGATGACTGATTCTCCAAAGGAAACCCAAGAAGAAGTTCCACCCGACATTGAGGAGATCATTTTGGTTTTGAACGATTATCCTTAACACTTGCAACTAGCCCACCATTAGTGGTATCAGAGCATCCTAATGACACTGAGCAGGATCTCAAAGATCAAAAAAAGAAATCCAACATCACTTTCAGAGTTGGAGGAAGACATGATGGTGGTCAAAGAAGAGGAAGACTAGTTGCAAATGCTGAAGTGTTGGAAGCTATGCAATAGACGCAAGCTAGATTAGAAGCATTGGAAATGGGAAATCAAGAAGATGCAAATGTTGGAGATGTCAGTGAGCCTGAATTTGAAGTTGCCGAAGAAGAGGAACCTGCAAAAGTTACTCCTGAAATGAAAATTTTTTAAATTAGTGTTGGGATCCACATCTAAACCTAGGTTTGAGGGTTCAGTTTATACAGGAGGTTTAAACCCTAAGGAGTTGATAGACTGGATTAATGGCATGCATAGATTCTTTGATTATGAAGAAATGGAAGAAGTATAGAGAGTGAAACTTGTTATCACAAAATTCAAAGGACATGCAGCACTTTGGTGGGATGGAGTGTCAGTAGAAAGAAAAGTACTTGGTAAGAAGCCAATTAAAAATTGGAACAGGATGGTGGCAAAGTTCAGAGGTAAGTTTTTTTCCAAATGATTATCAATAGCCATTATTTAGATAGATGCAGAATCTTAGAAAGAAGTCTTTGATAGTGAAAGAATACACAGAGGAATTTTACGGAGTGAGCATAAAAGCTAGAAAAATTCAAGATACAGATGAGAAGGTTGCAATATATATAAATGGTCTCAAAATGGAGATATAAGATTATATAAGTGTGTTGTCTCCTAAAACAGTAGAAGAAGCTTACCAGATGGTATTGAAGGCTGAAAAAAAACTCATGAGGAAGAAATATGCCAGAGGTAGAGGTAATTTCCGAAGAAGAGGAAGTCAAGGTGGTAGAGGAAGATCTACTACAGTTAGATATGGAGCTAGTAGCAACTCAAATCAGCATACACCCACAGAAGGTGATGCAAGTGGCAGAAGGATTTCCTTTAGAGGAAGATTAGGCAAAGGCAGAGGAAGAGAAATCAGATGTTACAGATGTAACATGCTAGGACACAAAGCCTATGAGTGCCCAGAAAATGTAGGAACAAATTAGAGAAATGTAATTGTTGTTCAGACTGAAGAGGAAGAAACAAAGGTGCGAGAAGAATAAAATGTATCAAAGAAAGGGGAATCTTTGGTAGTTAACAATGTTTTGTTAAAGCCAGCAAAGGAAGTTGTTGAGACAACATAGAGAAAAACTTTGTTCAAGACTGTGTGCAAGGTTCAAGGAAAATGTTGTCAAATGGTAATTGATAATGGCAACACCAATAATTTGGTCTCTACAGAAGTAGTGGAAAAGTTGAAATTAAAGATAGAGAAACATCCAACACCTTACAAGGTGTCATGGCTTCAAAAAGGGCATCAGTTTTTAGTGAAGGAATTGTGTGAAGTGGAGTTGCAGTTGGGAAAATACAAAGACAATATTATGTGTGATGTGATGCCTATGGATGTGTGTCACATATTGTTGCGAAGAACTTGGTAGTATCGTAGAGGAGCTATGCATGATGGGAAAAAGAATACATACAAATTTTGTAATGATTGTATTAATCATACATTGCTACCTATGGAAGAAGAGGATGCATCAAGAAAATCTAATCCAAAGACCTTATTGCTAAGTGGAAAAGAATACTTGTAGCAGATTGAAAAGGATGAGGTAAATTTTGCATTGATTTGCAAACCCAAGGTAATAATTACTTCCACTAAAATTTCTCATTTGCCAATTGAAATTCAAGAGATGCTGGAGAATTATTGTGATGTCATTATAGTTGATTTGACTAATGAGTTACCACCCATTAGAAAAATTAGTCATCATGTTGATTTTATTCCAGGGGAAAATCTACCAAATAAAGCAGCTTATAGGATGACTCCCACAGAAAATGAAGAAATCAGAAAACAGGTTCAAGAATTTCTAGATAAAGGACTGATTAGAGAGAGTTTGAGTCCTTGTGTAGTGCCAACAATGTTGAGTCCAAAGATGGTTAGAGGATAGAGAATGTGTACTGGTTCAAGAAAAATCAACAAAATAACAATCAGGTACAGATTTCCTTTACCCAGAATTGAAGATTTGATGGCTTGTTTAAGTGGAGCAAGATATTTTACAAAGTTGGATTTAAAAAGTGGGTATCATCAAATAAGGATTAGAGAAGGTGATGAATGGAAAACTACTTTTAAAACAAATGAAGGACTGTATGAATGGATGGTAATGCTTTTTGGGTTATCAAATGCAACTAGTACATTTATGAGGCTTATGAATGGAGTGTTGAAGGAATTTATTGGTAAATTTGTAATAGTATATCTGGATGATATATTAGTTTACAATAGATCTAAAGAAGAACATAAGAGACATCTGAATTGTGTCTTATAGAAGTTGCAACAAGAAAAGTTACTGTTAAATTTAAATAAATGTTCATTCATGAAGGAAGAGTTGGTATATTTAGGCTTTTTTGTTTTTGCTAATGAGTTAAAGATGGATCCAAAGAAGATAAATGTAATCATAGAATCGCCTTCACCGAAAAGTGTTTTTGAGGTAAGAAGTTTTCATGGTCTTGCTAGTTTTTATGGAAAATTCATAAGGAATTTTAGTAAATCAATGCTTCTATTATTGATACTATAAAGAAGGATAAAAAACCATTTAAATGGACTATTGAAGTAGAAAATAACTTTCAATTGTTGAAAAGGAAGATCACTGGAAAATGTATTCTAATTTTTCTTGATTTTAATAAACCTTTCCAAGTGAAATGTGATGCTAGTGGAGAAGCTATTGGTGCTATTTTAAGTCAGGAGGAAAGACCTATAGCTTATTTCAGTGGAAAACTAAATGAGTCAAAGAAGAAATATTCTTCTTATGATAAGGAATTTTATGCAGTTGTACAACCATTGAAAAAGTGGAGACATTACTTGATGTCTAAGGAGTTTATACTTTATTCAGACAATCACACATTGCAGTACATTATGCAACAACCAAATCTTAGTTAGAAACATGCAAAATGGGTAGAATATCTTCAAATTTTTAATTTTGTATTGAAGCATATAAATGGCCAATCAAACAAGGTAGTAGATGCCTTAAGTAGAAAAAAAATTTTAGTTCAAGAAAGTCAAATTCAAGTGTTGGGTTTTGTTTTTCTTAAAGAATTATATGAGAAAGATTTATATTTTAAAGAGGCATTTGAAGCTTGTAAAAATCTTGTTTTGTTAGACAGAAGTAAGTGGCCAGATATTTTCTTGCAAGAAGGATTGTTTAAAAGAAATCAACTATGCATATCAAATGGTTCTATGAGGGAAAATTTAATCAAGGAGAAACATAGTCATGGACTTGGAGGACATTTTGGAGCAAACAAGACTTCTGAGAAGGTAAGTCGGTTTTATTTCTCGCAGAAGATGAGATCTGAAGTGGAGAAGTATGTTAAAAATTGTAAAATCTGTCAGTATGCAAAGGGAAGGAGCCAAAACACAGGTTTGTATGTTCCATTACCTATTCCAGATAGACCTTCGAATATGGTAAGTATGCAATTTGTTTTGGGTTTACCAAAAAATTTACGAGGAAATGATTCAAGTTATGTTTTGGTTGATAGATTTTCTAAAATGGCACATTTTATTCCATGTTATAAAAATAGCGACACTACTCACATTGCTAATTTGTTTTTTAAGGAGATTGTAAGATTGCATGGGTTACCTAAGAGAATTGTTTCAGATAGAGACACTATATTTCTTGCTCATTTCTGGAGGACATTGTAGAGGAAGCTTGGTACTAAATTGAGTTTCATTTCAGCTCATTATCCTTAGACTGATGGACACACTGAAGTTGTAAATAGAAACTTAGGTAATCTTTTGAGAAGTGTTGTAGATGAACATCCAAAACAGTGAGATCAAATTTTGGCACAGGTTGAATATGCTTATAATGATTCTCCTAATAGGAGTACAGGGCAGAATACATTCCATATAGTTTATGAAATGCACCCAAGAGGAGCGTTTAAATTAAGAGACTTTGGAAAAGCTGAATTGAGAAGTGCTAAAGGAGAAGATTTTGCTTCAGAGATTTAGGCAATACATGAATAGGTAAAATAGAAATTACAGGATAGCAACATAAAGTACAAGAGCAGAGCATATTTGAGGAAGAGAGAAGTTAATTTTGAGGTTCCAGATTTTTTTTTTCACACCTAAGGAAGGAAATATTTCCAAAAAGGGAGTATAAAAAGTGAAAAATTAAGAAAATTGGACCATGCAGAGTCTTGACGAAATTTTCTGCAAATGCATATCAAATTGAATTATCCCCTAATATTGGAATATCTCCAATTTTCAATGTTGCTGATTTGTACAGGTATGAAAGTGTTGCAGAGGATACAAAAGAAGATGAGGAAGAACAAGAGGTTGATTGGATAAAACAGTTACCAACAATAAAGGTATTGTAGCCAGAACAGATTTTAGACAAGAGATTGTTTAAAAGGACAAGAGGACATGAGTATTTTCAATATTTGGTCAAGTGAAAACATGTACTGATTGCTGATGCTACATAGATGACATATGCCATGCTAGAGAAGTTGGGCAGTTCTTTAGAAGAGATCATGGATAGGAGCCCATGAAGAATTTTTTTCTCAGGCATCTGAAGTAGGAGCATGAGGCTTGAAGACAAAAGACTTCAAATTTTATTCCAAAAGTAGAAAAACAGTTTACAAGCAAAGGAGTGGGATCCTTTAGCTGTCACTTTACAAAGCTTTCTAGATAGGATTTGAGCTAGAATTCAGGGATTTGGATTATCTTGTAATTAATTCAAATAGTTAGGCTTAGTTGAGATTCTCTATGAGAATATCATGTAGATTAGATAGAATTAGGTAGCTTTTATCCATTGATTTAGGATCTGGTTGTTGTATGTAATGGTATTTATGTAAGTTTTGAATTAGTGTAATGGGATATGGCTGTGGAGGAATAGACTGTAAAATTTAAAATCTCTCTGTCTCTCTATGTATTCTGTGTATGAATGGTCAATCCCAGAGGTTTTAAATTTCCTTCGAAATATTTCTGAATACTGTTGATTTCTAGTTTGGACTCTTTAGAAATAGATTTTGTATAATCTTATGTTATCGCATTTAAATATTCACTTACTGTGTATTAAATAGTCTAGACATGTTTTAAGAAATATAACTTACAAACAGGCTAAACTTCGCGGAACGAAGAAAACCCTGACAAAATTCATGAGAACCCGAGGAGAAGATCTAAATCATTCAATCGATACACAACAAATCTGAGGGTGATCATGGGCTAATAAGCACGGATTTTAATTCCAAAACAGATGCGATAAATTATAAAATTGAGTTAATATCTTAGTTAATCATGACCATCCTCTTGAAGGAGTCAGATCTGATGGTGATCATGTCAAAAAATGCATGGGAGTTAATAAAAATTTCAGACGCGATATTTTATCGAGTGTGGTTTAATCCAGTTGAATTCTAAATCGATCACAGTCGTTCATTAAGAATGGAGGAGATCCAATGGATATCGCTCCGGAATATGCCCTCAAGTTAACTTAAATTTCGGACCCAAGAAGGCTATGAACTATAGTTGCATTTCCTTTCGGTTCTGTGGGAAAGGTGAAGGTTTGCCATATGTTAGGTAAATTAACCAGTCCTACTATTTTAGCAAAATAGATAAAAATG
Source organism: Pinus taeda (assembly GCA_000404065.3). Taxonomy (NCBI): domain Eukaryota; kingdom Viridiplantae; phylum Streptophyta; class Pinopsida; order Pinales; family Pinaceae; genus Pinus; species Pinus taeda. The sequence goes on from APFE030320978.1 coordinate 100,319, forward strand.
GAGGTTCATGACTGATTCTTCAAAGGAAACCCAAGAATAACTTCCACCCAAGCTTGAGGAGATCATTTTTGGTTTTGAACGATTATCCTTAACATCTGTAACCAAGCCACCACATAGGTAGGGTAGTTATGAAGTTCCCTATGAATATCTTCAAAATGGTAGCATACATGCCTTCCTCCCTGAATCAAGATCATTCTCATAGTATTCCCACTCCCATCTATCAACACTTTGAAGGGCTACTACAAGTTTGGTAATGCTAAAAATGGTGCTTGAATGATCTTGTTCTTTAGCTCCCCAAAGGTGTAATGACCCATCTACAATTATAAACAAAATTTGAATATTAGCATGCATATGAGACATCCATATGATAGATATATATGCACGAACCACATGTATTGCACTAGTATACATAATGGCTAATATTGGAAAATATCTAAGTTTAGCTTAATAAATCAATTATCGAAATAAATTCTTAATTCACAATAATATAATAAATATATCAAGTCGGGCCTTTGATATATATTTCACCCATATATATCTATATATATGATTAATCCTTTACACACACACACACACACATATCTATATATATAACAAAATTAGTAAAATATAAATTGAATTTATTTGATTTATAATTTAATTAAAGTAAATAAAATAATATAATTAGATGTTAAAATAAAGTTATTTGTTAAATCTACAAATAAAACAATTTAATTTAATTAAAAAATTAACAAATTGAAAAAAATGTTATATTAACTAAATAAAAGTAAATATGGTACACAAGTAAATTGAATATAATATGTATTATAGAAAAAAAGTGAAAAAGAGTATAATATATGTATTACATTAACTAAATAGGAGCCATGATATAAACATTATACAAACATAAGAAAAATAATATAACAAATTATTTGGAAAATATAATCAAATGGGATATAGAGTGAAGTCTCAATTGTCAACGCAAGGCGGACAAACAAACAAAAATGCATTAAATATACTTCAGGTGGCAAGTAATGAGGAGGAGTCAAGAAGATTGTATGCATGGTCGGTGGAGAGATTGAGATGGTGTAATTGGCCATATAAAGGATTTTAGGAGGCCAATACATGGAGGTTATTTTGTAGTTTGAAATAGGAACGAATTTCTAATAGAGTCAATGACAGAGCGAAATTGAGCGTAATTGTTCTTGAAGTCTTGGGCACATGGGCCAGAGTACTTCAAAATTGAAGTACTTTGGAGCTGGGTACTAATATTATGCTCGGTTTGGCAAGGAGGTTTTGGTCATTTTAGCAATGGAAGAAAATTTGGTACTACAACCGCTCAGGATCGACTTCAGACACAAAATCTAGGTATGTATCTTTGAATTAAATTAATAAATTCTTATTTAAATTGTAACCAATAAATTCTGGTATAATTTAGGAAATTAATTCTGGAAACCCATGAAAAAAAGCCTTTTGCTGATGATTTACATACTCAGAACTCTTGCCACTTTTCGTTATGGCTTGGAGTGGTGGTACCACTAATTGAACTGATGGTATAAATTTCCTTAACAACCAGGCTACCCCATCGAAAGTCTTAGCCAAAGAAGCATTAGTTGGAATTGGCCACTTCATGATGGCTTCCATCTTAGAAGGATCTATTTTCAATTCTCCCCCACCTATCGCATACCACATATACACCAAACACTGCCATGAAAAATCAAAATTTTTTATATTTTCTAGTAGCTAGTACTTCTTTAATGTCTTTGTACTTACATCAAATGTGATATTTGCTCCTCCTAAGTAGCATTATATAGTACTATATAATCTAAAGAAACAATAAGAAATGACCCTATAAAAGGGTGCAATATATTATTCATGAACCTCATAATTGAAGTTGGTCCATTACATAAGCCAACTGGAATGACTAGCCATTTATACAAACATTGCCTAGTTCTTAAGGTATTCTTTGAGATATCTCCTTCTAGGGCTTGAACTTGGAGATATCTAGTATTTAATTATATCTTGGTGAATTATTTCCCTTGCGACAACTAATCCAATAGATCATATATTCTGGGAAGGGGGTACTTGTTCTTGGGTGTAATTTTGTTAAACTCCCTCTAATCCATACACATTAGCTAATTCCCTTCCTTATTTTGTATGATGATGATGGGTGATCAATGTGACGATGTAGTTGGTTGAATCACACCTTATTCTAGTAGTTCCTACAACTATTTATTCACCTCACTTGCTTCTGAAATAGACTTCTTGTACGTCTGAACCCTTGGAAAAGGGGAGTCTAAAAAACAATTAGATCTCATGCTCCACTTCCCTCTTAGGTGGTATACCTTCAGGCTCCTACAATGCATCCTTGTATTCCTGTAGCATCTCTTCTAATTGTTGTTTATATTTCTTAATACACCCACTTAGTGATTCTGTAATTCTCTTTTACTCTTCCACAGATCGGTTTTCTCTTAAAAACAATAAAACATACTTCTTTCTAGGATTAATTAGTTTATTGTCTTCATTGGAACTTACCAACAATTTTTTTGATTTCCTTTATATCCATTGATGGTTAATGACTTTCCATCCTTGATGAGGTAGTATTGGTTGTATTTCCACATAAATATTGGTTCATTCATGTACATATAGGAACTTCCAAACAACACTCCACATAGATAAAGGGGAACTACATCCAGTTCTACTTTATTAATAAAATTATCACTAATAGAAAATATTATTTTCCACTATTTTGTTAGCTTTATTCCTACATCCTTATTTACCTATCCCAATGGATATGTGTTTAGTCAATCACAAACATCTTTCACAATTTGCTTACTATCGCGGCTATAATCAGATTTATCTTTGATAGTGAGCAGAATAAACCACTAATCTTGGTCTTCTTAACTTGTGCCTTTATATGGAAGAGTTTAGAATTTTGATTCTCTTTCTAGTTTTGAATGCTACTCAGACTCACCTCCTTCTACATCTTTGTACATATGATCTTCTCATCCACGTTTGAGTTGCATCTAACTTGGTTGCTCCAATTAGTGGTCTTGAGATTCTTCTTCTTATTATGTTTCTATTTTTTATTTCGATTAATCGTTGGATGCAACTTCCAAAACCTGCCCTTTATATGACCATCAATTTTATAGTGGTTGTTGGGATATTTTCACTAGTATGTTGTGGATATTACATTTATATCTCTTTCCTCTTCCCACTTATTCTTCTTGGTGCTCATTTACTTCAACCAACCTAATTTTCCATTTTTTCCCCTATGTTCTCTAAGTATTGTGCCTATACAAAATTTTCATCCAATGATCAATGTTTGAATAACATCACTTTCTTCCACATATGCTTCTGTAGAATCCCCAAATACTTGAGGAGTACACCTCAGTTATTTAGGGAGATACCTAGCACTCTTTCCATATTTCTGAACTTTGTGGTGCACTCTTTTACACTCTTCCCCTATTTCTACGTTAAGTAATGCCACTAGATGCAGTATTCTTCTACCAACGAAAATTTTAAGGGCTAATATTCGCAAGTGGGCTAATTTTCTATACTTTTTCCAAAATAAATATTCTCCAATCTCCATTTTTTCTAAAAATAATTTGCCTAAGTTTTATAGTATGAAATTATTTTACCTTAAAAATTACCAAGATCTTATATAGACTAATATAATATAATTATAAATTTAGATATTTTTACAAAAATATCATCAAACATTTCACAATTTTTCTATTAGAGATTACTAAAATTCGTGAAGGTTTCTAAACTTTCAAATAGGTATCCATCTTTAAAATTTTCCCTGTCTTCTACATATATTATAATATGGTAGAATTGTGAGTTTATGAGAGTCTTGAGAACCTCCCACTTAGTCACTAGATGTTATCCCTCCAATATCAAGGTATTTGTGTGGCTTTACCATAAGGTCAGGGCATGTCCCTCTCATTTAATCCAAGCAAATGGAATATTTTGTTCTTCTATATGACAAAAACTAAAATAAATTTCTACTTGTTGCAACAAGTGATTTAGCTTTAGAGTGCCAATCTCGTCTGGATATGCCCTATTGTCAACTTTCAATTCCATTTTGAACAAGTTGTTAGGAAATTATATATTATAGAGCAATGGAACACATAAAATATTGGAGAAACATAAACACAAAAAATGCATAAAACAAGAGAGAACCATATATATGTGGTTTACCCAATTTGGGCTACGTCCACGGAGAAACAACTACTCATTCCTTTCATTAGGGAAGTTCTGAGGTCTAAAATGGGCCTCCTAAGGAAATTTTAAAATAATAGTGGAAATAATAAAATAAGGTTAGATTACATCATCAAATTTTAGAGGGAAAAAAGAAGAAACTATTTTTTCAACTTATCTTCCCATGGGTTTACTCAAATTTTGGACAACAACACTCACTTGATGTAGAATTTTATTCCTCATCCAAGGAGTACCCATGTTGCATACTTTCGATGGACACTACTACATGAAAAATGAGAAATACATGAAAATCGTGATTGCCATCACATGTTTTAAGGTATTTATCATTTTTCAAGTAGTAAGCTCAATCAAAAGTATTCAACATGGGTAATCCTTGGATGAGGAATTAAATTTTGCATCCAACGAGTACACCCACTTGAAATTTGAGTAAAACCCTAGGGAGATAAGTTAAAAATACGAGTTGAAAAAGTAGTTTTATTATTTTATTATTTTTAATCTTTTTACTTTTTTACTTTGAAAATGGTGAATCATCCCCCATGGTTCAAATCATCATATTGAACCCTATTGGTTCTTATAAAGTTTATTTTGGTTGCACGTTTTTCTTAGGAGGCCTATTTTAGACCTCAAAATTCCTCTAATGTATATTATCCAGCAAAATGAAGAGATACAACCTACATCAGATTCACTATAATTCCATCTTCCCTCTCCCACAATCTCCTCTCCCTTTCTCGTCTAGAATACACATATTCATAAACGCAATACAATTCCCTCATATATAGCAAATGGGTTTCCTTCTAGGCGAAAAAAACTCTAAATTAAACATAAATTCTATCGTTAGATCATATGCCTAATGAGTGACCCAGATTGACTACGTGTTGAGGGAAATTTTCGCCTAGGGCTTTTTGGGTTGAAACCCTAGCAGACTGAAAGTTGTCTATAAAAAGAAACACACATTCACACAACCATTATGCTATTATAAGCAAATTCTATAGTATGAGGGGGCGTACCTTAGGTCCTATGTTTGAGAAGGTCCTTTAGGGTCCAAACCTTTCTTCAAGTTCCTTTCGCTCCTTTGTCCTGCAAAACAACCAATTCCAAAGAAAACAACAGTATATGGACAAAATCTTATAAAGAAATCATCTTCATGTTATAAAGGAAGGTAGTTAGTTATGAACTTTAAACAACCATTCACATATGAATTCCAACATGAATATCATAAACATAAAGAAGACTTATATCAGGAACCAAGACGTGTTTCTTTTATTATAGACAAATAAAATGCATAAAAGGAATAATTTCACCTGAGTCACCTTTTGCAGGCTCCAAGCAAAGCTTCCTTCTAGATCCGTCCAGCCTCAAGCCTTTAGTAAACTCCTTCCATGACTTAGTCCATGATGTCATAAGTAGTGGATGAACATCAACACAGAAGGAAACAAGGGTTTCCTGTACAAATGGGGGAAGTGCAGAAGGCACAAGGGTCTTCAGACCTGGTTAGGGGAAAAAGCTCAGTATAATAACCTTTCTCTCTCTTCTCTCCTCCCTTAGGCCTTCCCTTTGAGGTCTTTTTATACCTCTCCCAAAGTATTTTTTTAGCTAGGAGTTGGTTGGGAACAGTTGGGCCATGGGCACTAACAGGTGATCAGTAGGTAAAACCCGCGATCTCTACCTGAAATTAAGGAGTTTTATATTTTTTTAAGTTTTTTAAAACTTAGGGCAAAAGGTGCAAGTAGTCAACATGCAATGCAGTAGTACAACTCAACACAAAGGAGCCTCTAGGGTATAAGGCTAGAACAAAGCAAAGAAGCCAAGAGGAATGAGTCTTCAACACATAAGTCATGGCAGGACTACAGAGGACTCCCGAGCCTACTCAAATCAGAGCAGCATGGACAACAAATGTCAGTGAGGTGCTAACTACAATGCCCATGTAAAGGATGGCTCTACCATCGTGTCATGATTTCAGAAATCGCCGAGTGAAGATGGCTTACGAACCATAACATGATGGGGTCAACCCTATGGTAGATGTATCAGTGAATGAAGGCTAGTATGCATAATGCAATGAAAAAATGGTGTCGCTAACCTATATGCCAGTGAGAAAACGATACCTGCCATGACAGGTCAGTAGTCATGGAACCATCTCGAAATTGTCGAAAAAACGTACAAAATGTCCTGAAAAACACACCATTCTCAACATTCCAAGCTCCCAAGTTAAAAGTCACATGAGGCCAAACAAAATAAAATTTTGAAAAATTTTTGCATTTCCAGAACTTATAAAAGGGATTTTGGACTCACCATTTTTACCATTTGGGTTTTGCAAATATTTGGAGCAAAAGGAGCAAACTTCCCGTATACCAAATTCGACCGTTCAAATTCTTCAAAAACCTCCAAGTAACTCTTATACTTAGCTTGCAATTGATTGTGACTGGTTTTAAGATTGTTAGATAATGTTTCACCATTGAATTTTTTGCCCAAAATTTCACCATGGCGTATACGCAGGTTGGTAATATGAAACTCGCGTACACGCAGGCCCTATACTCGACTGTGTGCACAGGGACCCGCGTATACGCCGCGAACCAATTTTAAACAAAAAATAATGGTTGCAAATCATTTTTTCCTCAGAATGCCAGTCACTTGGCGTGAAAGAGATCACGCAGCGGTGGATAATGAAGTCATGAATGATCCTAAAGCCTTGGATGCCCTACGGGGATGCGATTTGCTTAAATTCTTCAAACTGCAGAATATGAAAGCAAACATACGTCTGCTTGAGATGCTCATTGATTATTGGGACGTCAAGGAGGAAGCCTTTATGATTGACCAAATGCCACTCAGGGTAGAAGTGGAGGATATCTATTTCATCACAGGCCTTTCCCGAAGGGGAGAGGTAGTACATTCCCGGGGCAGGACACAGAGCAATCTCACAATAGAGGACTACGTACAGATATATTGCCCGAGACATACCAAGAAGGTTGGGAGCCATATTTCTATCACACATGTGGCGAGTTCATCACTGAGGATAATCCTATTCACCATAGCTCGAGTGAACTGATCATCGTCTCTGCATCAGGCATCACGGCTAACCATGAGCGTGGCAGTTGACTGTCTCACTACTGTGTTCGACTGGTGTACTCCCCTTCTGGCCAACATGAAGAGGCAGCTCACTTCTATCAAGAGGGGACAGACCAAAAACTTTGGATATGGGACTATCTTATGTACTTTATTTTCCGAGAAGGTTCCCACACTCTGCCTCAGGGTAGCAGTTTCCATCAGCACCCCACGAGATCCATGTGTGGGCCGGTGGGTTGATCTGATGAAACGTCTGGGGGGTGGGGAGATCCCAAGCACTGCCTTTGATGATGATTTCTTCGCCTGGTGGGAACAACAGATCACTGCCATAGATGACTACCCCTATTCTGGGCTGGGTTTCCGAGGAGATCCTGACCTAGCATTACCACCGAACGTAGCATGGGGCGAGATTGGTAAGAATTTTTTGATTTTATGATTTTTTTGGATTTTTCAAATATAATGATGCATTTTGAAAAATATTTTTGATGGGATTCAAATGACTAATATGATGATCATGTTCCAGATATTGGGCCGGTACAACCAGATGGGTTCCCGCGGCATGGACGGCGCGGCTGAGGAGCCGAAGAGGTGGCTGCTAATATAGAACAGACTCTAAATAACATCCAATGATACTTGACGAGACTGAGCTGCCAAGTACCGATGGCTGCCATAGAGGATCTTCATGAGGATATGCAACGTCATGTGGTTGGCATGCCACGTGACTGGGTTCGCACCTTTCAGCGTGTGGCCAATGCAATAGTTACTTACTTGGCCACTCATCCTGAGCTGGGGCATTAGATATGTCGGACATGATTATGGGCATTTGAGTCCCGATTTTGTATATTTTTGGATAACATATGTACACTCAAGATGCTTTATGATATATATATATATATATATATATATTATATATTATATTATATATATATATATATAGTATATATAGATATAGATATATATATATACAGTTCGACTTTTGATGCTTGATTTTTATTGTGATGAATGATTGATGTCCCCATCTAATGCTTGATTAGGATATAATCAGCTAACCATTATGAGATCTGGAATGTGCAAATAATTAATATAAACAATGATATTTGCAACAACCTCACCCTTAAATACTGGTGATATAAACATGGATCCCTTACCCGATAAATGTTATTTAATTGTGACACTATCAATTGAGAATCAAGATAAACTACCAACGAGTCGATCTCGTGATAAATTGCCTCGGATAGTAAATTAATAACGTCGGTATACTCAGCCATATTATCTGAAGCGGGACCAATGCATACACCTCTTGATACCATCAATTGACCAGTTGGATAATAGAGTACCCAAGCTGCAGAAGCGAGATTCCGAGTGTGCCGACTAGCACCATCAGCAAACACAAAATAGACCAAGTCATCCATCAACACCTACCACAGCAGACCAAAAAGTGTTGATATCAAAAACTCTCGATTATATATGTAAAAATATACATAATGTACAAAGAAGCCATTGCCTAACTCCTACTTAAGGAAAGTACTTCTTTAGGTAGAGCCTGTTTCGAGGCTCCACCAGCTTGTTTCCCTCAAAATTGATTAACTCATATGACCCTTTTTCTAAAACTCATTTAATAATGAAAGGACTATACCACATAGGCTTAAACTTGCCTACCCCCAAGGTGTCTTTATCTTGGTCATAGACCAAGACAAGGTCACCTTTAGAAAAGACTCAAGGATGAACAAACTTATCATACTGTGTTTTAATCCTTTTCTTATGAGCCTCATTCATCGTGGCAGCATCTCGACGCTGATCATTGAGATGTTCCAAGTGAAGGAGGCACTCTTCAAGACTCGAAGTCTCTGGAAGGAGCTCAAAAACTAACTTAAGAGATGGAATTTCACATTCAATCGGAAAGATAGATTCCATCCCATAAACCAACTAAAAAGGTGTAAAACGAGTAGAAGTCTTCACGGAGGTCCGGTATGCCCAAAGAGCCAAATACAACATAATGTGCCGATTGGACCGATTTTTGCCGATTGTCCATTGGAGGATCGTCTTAAGAGTTTTATTGACTGCCTCAACCTGTCCATTGGCCTAAGGATAATAAGGAGATGAATGCTCTTGCTGGAAACCCAATTTGAGAGCCAATTCAGACATCAGTTGATTCAGGAAATGATTGCCATGATCAGTGACAATCTCTCTTAGGATACCGAATCTTGAGATAACCTGATTGAAAAGGAATAATGCTGCTGTGTCACTATCATTTTTATAAGTGGGCATGGCCTCGGCCCACTTCGTAAAGTAGTCTACAACCACGATAATGTACCTGTGATTCGCCGCTGAAGGTGGATTACAAGTTGTAAAATAAATACCCCACTTAGTAAAAGGACCGACGGTGACAACGGGAAAAAGAGGAGCTAGATGAGCACACATCTTGCGAGTAAATATTTGATAGGGGTGACAACATCTGACCGCTTCCACACAGTCTTTAAAGAGTGAAGGCCAAAAATAGTCGGCACGTAAGATGAGCTGGGATGCAGCAAGCCCTGATAGATGACCACCACAAGCTCCACTATGGAAATCATTTAGCACTGACTCTACTTCTTCTAAAGTTAAACAACACTGAAGGATTGAGTCAACCCCTCGACGGTATAAGTTATCACCAATGATAACATAATTTTTAGCTAGGTGACAATGAGATCTGGAGATAGACAATGATATCTCCATACCAAGGGTCCAGTGAAGAGATGAGGAATAAATGTTCGTCGGGAAAACTTTCCTCATAAACAGTATCCTCTCCACAAGGCAGCTCAGAAATTAGCTCAGCAAAAACCATGTATTTCTTAGACTTGGCAGACAAGAACTCAAGATCAAATTCTTGCAAGATGACTATCCATCTATTATATTTGCCCCCAATCACTCGCCTACTGACGACAAATTGAAATGGATTGACCGCCACTAAGACAAAAGTTTTTCGCAGCATAATATAATGACGGAGCTGCTGGACAGCATGGACAGCTTCCAAGGCCAACTTCTCAACTGAAGAATAGTGAATTTCAGGACCTATTAAGCCTCGGCTCAATTAATAAATCACATGCTCGGTGAGAGCATCGTCCTCCTGAACGAGAACCATACCAATGGTTGATTATGTTGCAGTGAGATATAAGAGGAAGTCTCTCCCATAATTCGATGGACTCAAAAGCGGGGCAGAGACTAGTGCCTTTTTCAAAGCATCAAATGATCGTTGCACAAAGTCATCCCATACAAATGGAACTCCTTTCTGTAGCAAACGCATGAACCCTTTTGTGATCTCGGCATAGTTCGCTATAAACCGTCTTAAGAAATTAGCCTTCCCTTTAAGACTTTGAAGTTGTCGAAGTGAGGACGGGGGAGGCAACTGAACTATTGCCTCAACCTTGAAGGGATCAACCAGAATCCCTTCATTTGACACAATGAACCCTAACAACTGACTGGACGTAACCACGAAAATGCACTCGTTGGGATTCAACCAGATTTTATAAAAAACATCGCTCGAAAACCATTCGAAGATGACTAGGGTGATCAATTCTCTTTCGAGAACGAGCAGCGAGATCATCCAAGTATGCTTCGATGACATGCTTGATGTCGTGGAAAGCATATGACATGGCCCGCTAAAAAGTGGCTCCAACATTTTTAAGACCAAAAGGCATCTTTCTATATGCAAAGGTACCCCAGGGACATATAAAGGTTGTCTTATGTTGATCTTTACGACGGATAGAAATTTGATTATAACCAGAAGAACCATCCATGAAGGAAAAAATCTCATTACCTGCACACTCATCGATAATCTGATCAATGAATAGCGTGGGGTAGTTATCTTTCGAACAAGCCTTGTTTAGGTCCCTAAAATCGATGCATACTCAGATTGTTCCTTGCTTTTTATCCATAGGGATTGGATTAGAAACCCAATCAGTAAGAGGAACAGGCTATATGAAACCTACCTTTAGCAGCTTCTCCACTTCAGCTTTGATAGTCGCTGCTTTCCTAGGGTTAACCGGCCAAAGCCTCTGATGAACTAGTTTTGCGTTTTCATATGTCTTGATCTCATGTTGAACTATAGATGGGTCAAATCCAGGAATTTCTTCATAAGACCAAGAAAATACATCTCGAAATTCCTTGAACAGGTCGGTGTAAATTTGAATTTCTTCAGGGGAACACTCAAATCTGATGAAGAGATTATCTATCATGTTAGGGTCCCTAGAGATGTTTATAGGTATTTTTTTTTAAATCACCGACATATTACCCTCGGCATGAACGTGTGCTGGAGCCAAAGGATTTGACACCGTACAAACATCACTAGTACAGAGCTCGGAGAATCTAGATTCTACCTCCTGCAATGGAGGAAGAAAGTATGAACGATGGTGTAAATCTTCCCAAGGTCAATCTATACCCATCATTGCTTCGAGGATTGCTTCTTTAGAAGGTAAAACTGAATCTAAGTAGTCCAAGGGAGAGGTAGAATCAAGGCTCCAAGCCGGGGCCACATCACCATCTAACTCCTCTTCGGAAAAAGGAGTAGAATGGTCATCTGTACATTTGACGATAGACTGATATCTAAGCTCAACTACAGATATAGGGAATGCCATTCCATTCCCTTGTCCTTCAACTAATGTGGTCGTAGGTGAAGGCAAGGTCCAAGGGTATGAAAAATAACGATTTCGGAGGAACTCTTCTCGAGGAGACTCCTTAGATGATGAAACGGCATTGATTTTAGTGAAAGGAGAGGGAAGATCAAAAGTACCCATTAACAAGGAATACATCCCGACTCCTAAATTCTCAGTAGGTGGATGAGGGTTATCCACTAAAGGAACAGTAGAGTCGAATCTTGCTTGAGGATCGACTGGAAAATAATCCAATTGATCAACCTTAACGATTTTCCCCTCATGAGGAAAGCAAATGACACGAAACAGAGTCGAAACAACAGTGTCCATTTCATATACCGAGTTCCTTCCTAAGAGGAGATTATAGTCTAGGTTAGCATCTATGAATTCTACCTCAATATTAACGACCTTCCCCCCAACACATATAGGAAAGGCCGGGATAATCTCATGCGACTTATGAGAATGACCATTGAATGCAGTCAAGACGGTAGGTGAAGGAACAGCGGAAAGTGATCCAATAGCCTTCCAGCATGACATCAACACGAAGCACGTGGAAGCTCATTCATCGATAACGGTAAAAAAAATGTTAATTTTCAGGTATGTAGACTTTATTTGGAAATCCATAGGATGAGGGAGTCACTTTTTGACGTTTAACATGTCGAAAGTGAGCACTAAAGAGTTAGTTGGATTGACTGCCCCAATCGAGGAAAGTAAAGCAATTCGCTGAGCCGTACACGACTGGAGAACCTCTAAAGTGGACATGGCACACAGACTCTAAGCCAGATCCTCAACAGTGGATTAATTATGGGCAACCCTAGCATTAGGATTAATAGTCTCGTGTTTAGCAGAACCTTTCGGTATCCGTGGTATAGTCTCAACAGGGGGTCGCTCAATATGAAGGTCAATATTTCCGGGAACAGTCTTGTCCTTGGAAGTTTTGGCTTCACCATAATCACGTGACCGAGTAGCCACATGGACAGTAGAACCCACCATGAAAATATTCAATGATTTTTCTCCTTCCTGGTTGCCCCATGCGGAGGTTCCAAGGTTTGAACTCATGCAAGCAAGAAGTTGTTGCCCTTGGGAAAAAGGGTTGGTTAAGACAACTTGAGAACTAGAAGTCCCTTGCTGCCCTAACAAGCATTGAACGTCTTCAATCTTGGGGCAAAGATGAGTTAAATGGTCTCCACTGCACAACTTGCATGGAAACTTGACTTTCGTTTTAGACTCATTTCTACTACCACCAGCATTATTGCCGAATTTATTTGCATCAGCCTTCCCGTCCTGGTTCTTTTTCTCACATTGTCCTTTCCTTCTCCCATTGGATTTTTGATTTCCTTTGGGGTTATCAGATTGGATGAAATTAATCGAAGAGGTTTGGGAAGCCGTAGGGTTAGACGATGTGACTTGGTTGTTAGAAGCAGTTTGTAAAGACAACTGCTGCAATTGGTTAAACAAGTTCACCGCATTCGTGTCTACCAACCCAACTATACCATCCACGTGGGGACCTGGCTTCAACTTAGCTATGTCAACCTTAGACCCAGGAGCATCTGGCAAGTATTTTTGTAGGGTCCCAGACTGAGAGTAGATCAATTCTAATTGCTGGGCCCTAAAAATGGCTTGCTCCTTAGAGTAGACTCCAGACATGGAGACATCCTTGGAGACCTCACATTGTAAGGATTTCAAAAACCATTAAAGATGGTACTCTGGAGGAATTTCAACTTTAATGAGCCTCTTTCTCCGTCTCCATTCCTGAATATGGTCAGAAATGTGAGTTGCCTTATCCTGACGAAAAGTGGCCAGTAGTTCAGTTCTGACATCATAACGGACAGGAAACTCAAAATGATTTAAGAAAATATTGGCTAAGTCAGCGAAAGATGTAAAGCTGCCCCCTAGCAACTCAATATACCATTTGGTCGCATTACCAGTCAAGGTGCGTTGAAAAAGTCTCAACCTAATCGAGTCATCGATATGGGAGTTAGATGAGCACCACAAATGGAATGTGGTTACGTGGTCGCCTGGGTCTTCACCACTCTTCCCTTTGAATTTTGGAATGTCCGAAGGGAGTTTTGTTGGGATCGGAGGCCAGGCTGAATTGTACTTGATTAGATCATTTGTTAACTTAGTGAGATCTGGCAAATTCAATGTTGCTAGAAACAAAATCCTAGGAGGACCTTGGGGATTCCACCCACACTGGGTGGAACTCCCAAAGTTCTGAAAAGATTGACCTGGATTTTGGAAGGCACCAGGTTGCCCGAAGTAACTAGCAGAACCGGCTGAACCAAAAGGCAAGCCTTGTGATCTAGCAAAATTCAGAGTTTGACCAACTCTGGCCGCATAACCAGCAAAGTTTCCTCCTAAAGGATTATAAGGAGTTGATAACCCCTGATACGGATTCCAAGCCAAAGTTAAAGGAGGAATACTTTGGAACGAACTAACTGTGGTGTACGGCCTATTCCCTTGTTGGCCGAAAAACGGATTCCCAATTCGCGCGCGACTAATCCCAGGGTTAGTCCAACCTTGGAAAGGATTGCTGCTTTGTCATATAGAAGAAAAAGGCATGGATCCTATCATCGGGTTGGAATGTGGTATATGACCACTTCCGAAAGGAAAACCCTGGAATGAAGCGATCCACTCATCATGGACGTGGCGGCACTAAACGGAACTGAAGGAATACCCTGTGAATGGGTGCCAAATGGGAAGAATCCAGAACCAAAAGAATTGGTTTGGGACTTTCCACTCGTGGACGGAATGGAGGTAGACCCAACTAAAGATGTGCTAGTAAAAGCTCTAAACAAAGAAGCAGAGGAGATGGAAATCATTCCTCCCCCTTGTACCAATGTTGGAGTCTGCATAGTTGTAGCACTTGTAGTAGAAGCCATGCTTCTAGTAGTGGTCATCGATGGTAAGCACGTAGCAGAACCTGGACTTGACAGTCTATGCGTCGGAGTCCCAACATATTGTAATATCTCTGGATGACTAGATGGTAGGGGAGAAATCAGAGCCGCTAACGACTCTGAGAGTTCTTCTACCTCTATGTTATTCTCCACTTGTAAGTGAACTCGAGAAAGAACTGGAGTGTTCCTCTCTTGTTCTACAGAAGTGCCAGGCCTTGCTTAAATACTAATGCCCCTGAGAGGAGATCAATCCCTGATGCGTCAACTGCTGTGGGATGAAACCCACCAGTAGTATTACCTCTGCGCCTTCTAGGAGAAGGTTCTAAACTTGGTGGTGAAAGACCACGAAGTCTTCGAGACCGTCTAGGTGATCGGTCAGCCACTTTCAATTTCTTGTTAAGATCTAACTAAAGACTCAAAAAATTGAAAGATAGGCCAACTAAGAGCATAGAGCACACACTATAAAGTCCCTAAAGATAACAACCAGTCAAACAACTTCCAAGTATTTCCACTCTGGGTGATTAGGACCAGACACCAAAATACGAGAAAGTGAATTAAGGGGCCTTCCGAAGATAGTCTAGGATGACGAGGGCTAGTCCTATCAGCAAAGGTAACAGAGGAAGTTACGCTGACCTCCTAACAAGAGCCTATGTCGGTGCAAGCCCCCAAGCTTCGCAAGGGTGCCCTCCAATAGTACTATCGAGATTGATGCAACTTTGACCTCAGGTGCCACGGGATTCCCCTCCACAACCACCTGTGTAGATACCTAGGAGTAGCAACTATGGATACCAAATTGTCGCAGAAGCCAAGTGGAAAAGTCGTGAGGTAAGTTCAGACAAGTAGGAGAGGGGGTATCTCTCTTGCCTATCTTCACAGACCCTCGTGCTTAACTCCCAGATTCATAGCTTTCCTGGTCTTCCTAACGCTATTGGATTTTCACTCGTTATTCAGACTCCTACGTTTGACATTTAAATGGCCTTGGAGAGTTAACTCTCCACTCGCCTAATCCAAGGCCCTAAAAGACTTAGTGAATTTTAGTTAGCGCTTGATTTTAAAATAGGTTGTTCTTTAAGTCACGGGATAACGGAAGTGAAACTAGTGGTATTTTTGATGCAAAATAAATTAATAAAAACCTAACTACATGCACATGCACTTGTTTTTGTTTTTCGATGAAAAGCGATTTCTACAGGGTTCAAAGGAACTTCTAATAAAACAAAATTTTCTTTTCTTTTCGTTAATTCACGCTTCACACTCACAAAAGTTAACAAAACTATGTATGCCTAAAAAGATATCCAAATCTATCCTAATGCAACAAATATATGCTAATGAAAGATTCAAAACAACTCTAAAAACAAGAAATGAAAGTTGCTTGCAAATCAATTTTTATTTTGCCACTTAAAATGTTTAGATGGAATATGAGATGCTACCATTCATTTCGTCTAAAAACTAAAAAAATATTTCAAGACAAACATAAAGCATTTTCATTCACTAAAAGGAAACCAAATGAAAACCAAGTTCAAGAAAGCAAAATGAAGTTTTTCAAAAAGTTTTCTTCAAAGCAACAACAAAAGAGTCTTTTCAAAAATGCTTTCAACAAGACTCAAACTTTGTGATTGAAGAATAGGCAACAAACACTTTTGCAAGTTGACACCACACAATGGATGAAAACTCACCAAACATAAATGTGTTTAAAGATGTTCTTAACAATCAAAAGAAGCAATGAAAGCCTTGGCAACAAAGACCAAAAAGATTAAAAAGACAAATTTCAAGAAAGTATCAATCAACAACTTTCATGAAACAAAGAAGTGGATGGTCAAAAAAAGCGGTTTTGTCAAGCAAACAAAAAGTCACCAAAAGCAAGATTTAACACAAAGATTGAGACCAATCTTTCTGCCCTGATGAATCAGAGCAACCAAGATTCCAGCAAGAAATCTTGCATGCTTCAGCAAAAAATGATGACGCTTGCAACAACAAAAACAAGACCAATAGTCCTTACAATCAGAGAGAATTCATAACAAGATGCTTGCTGTAAAACAAACAACTGATACTGGAAAATAACTATTTCAAACTGAATCAAACCACCAGACAGACCTTCAGAGGCAAAAAGGTTTACAAATCTTGAAAATTGCAAGATATACGCGACTATACTTATGTACAGATTGCATGTATACGCGACTGATCCTAAGGAAACCTACATATACGCGGGTTAAATTCAAGAAACACGTGTATATATGCTTCTTTAACTAAGAAAAATAGCGTATATAAAAGATTTCAAGAAAAATAAAAAACAAACTGAAGAAACTGGAAAAACTTAGAATTCAAGAACAGGCCACACAACAACATCAAACAAACAGGAAACTAAGCCCTGATTGGCTTGAAAACGCCCAAACTAGGAACAACAAGAGTGTTGTCCCCAGTGGAATCGCCAATTCTGTTGTGGGAAATGTTCCCCTAGGGCTTTTTGGGTTGAAACCCTAGCAGACTTAAAGTTGTCTATAAAGAGAAACACACATTCACGCAGCCATTATGCTATTATAAGCAAATTCTATAGTATGAGGGGGCATACCTTAGGTCCTACGTTTGAGAAGGTCCTTTAGTGTCCAAACCCTTCTTCAAGTTCCTTTCACTCCTTTGCCCTGCAAAACAACCAATTCCAAAGAACACAATAGTATATGGATAAAAACTTATAAAGAAATCATCTTCATGTTATAAAGGAAGGTAGTTAGTTATGAACTTTAAACAACCATTCACATATGAATTCCAACATGAATATCGTAAACATAAAGAAGACTTATATCAGGAACCAAGATGTGTTTCTTTTATTATAGACAAATAAAATGCATAAAAGGAATAATTTCACCTGAGTCACCTTTCGTAGGCTCCAAGCAAAGCTTCCTTCCGGATCCGTCCAGCCTCAAGCCTTTAGCAAAGTCCTTCCAAGACTTAGTCCATGATGTCATAAGTAGTGGATGAACATCAACACACAAGGAAACAAAGGTTTCCTGTGCAAATGGGGGAAGTGCAGAAGGCACAAGGGTCTTCAGACCTGGTCAGGGGAAAAATCTCAGTATAATAACCTTTCTCTCTCTTCTCTCCTCCCTTATGCCTTCCCTTTGAAGTCTTTTTATACCTCTCCCAAAGTAGTTTTTTAGTTAGGAGTTGGTTGGGAACAGTTGGGCCACGAGAACTAACAGGTGATCAGTAGGTAAAACCCGCAATCTCCGCCCGAAATTAAGGAGTTTTATATTTTTTTAAGTGTTTTAATACATATACGCGGGTTGGGTATATGCCTACCCGTGTATACACGTGTTTAACTCAGGGCAATGTCACGTATAAGGGATAAAACACTGTTTTATAAATTTTGGACTAGGTCTGGAAGGAGGGGTTTCCCTAGGCCATGAGTGCAGTATCACAAACCATAATAGTGAGATTTGGAGCTATAACACTATGAAATTACAATATTTTACAAGGCATTTTTACATTTATTTTTCTCTTCGGGGGCACTGTCCCCAAACCCCTGCCATGGTGGGGATCTAAAAATCATCGTCACCCCCCATGGAACCCCCTTGGTGGTGAAACAATGGGTGGAATTGTAGCATCATTACGAAATGGGGTCCAATGCGGCAGTGCCTCTGAATAAGGAAAATAATTAGGATCGACACCCAACAATCTCCCACTTGGTGACTGATTATACCAACTCCTCAGCTACTTCATTTGTTGGACGATGAACCCACTTTGGACCTCGTTGTTTCACCTCTTCATCATCATACTTGAATACCAATTGAAGCTAAGTAGAATCTCAGTTTCACCCTGGTTATAACTTTTGTGAACATATATGCAGGATTCAAGCTAGTGCGCATCTTTTCTAGCTTCAAATGTCCATCTTCCAAGACTGACCATATGAAATGGTACTTGAGTTGTATATGGTTAGTCTTGGAATGAAATGTTGAGTTATTTGCAAGATGAATGTCACTCTGGTTGGCATTGTATAACCTTCCCAACTCCTACTTCTTACCCAATTCATTCAAAAATCTTTGTAACCAAATCATTTCTTTAGTAGCCTCTATATTAGCAATATACTCTACTTCCATCATTGAGAGTGCAACAAGACTGCAATTTTGAAACCCGACTGAGAATTGTTCCACCTACAGTAAACACGTACCCTTTGGTTCTCTTCCTATTATCTCTACCACCTTCCATCTCTGCATCAACATATACCTGCAGAGAAATGTTTGAACTGCCAAAGCATAATGCTTGGTATGTGGTACCTCTCAAATACCTGAGAATGCACTTCACTACCATCTAATGTTCTTTTCCTGAAGTGTTAATGTACCTACTTACAACTCCCACTGCATGTGCAATTTCAGACCTTGTGCAGACCATTACATACATTAATCTTCCAACTGTTAATTCATATGGAACTTTAGAGATATAATCCATTTGTTCCCAAGTCTTGGGATACATCTCCTTATATAGTTTGAAATGGCTCGCCAAAGGTGTACTAACTAGTTTTCCATTCTGCATATTAAATATTTTCAACACCTTTTGTATCTACTCACTTTGAGACAATGATAATTTGTTATTTTTCCTATCTCTACTTAAACTCATACCAAGGATTTGTTTTGCAACACCCAAATCCTTCATTGTAAATGAATTTGCTAATTTTCCTTTGAGCACATTTATTTCCTGCATGTTAGACCCTGCAACAAGCATGTCATCTACATATAATAATACTATAATATAATTTCCATCATTTGGTCTTTTGAGATAAACAAAATGATCAAAGTGACATCTAGTATAACCTTGTTTGGACATTAACTTGTCAAATTTTAAATACCACTGCCTTGGAGGCTATTTTAAGCTATATAGGTTCTTCTTCAACCTGAACACTAGTTTCTCCTTCCCTTTGACCTCATATCCTTGTGATTGCTTCATATAGGTATCTTCCTTGACATCCCCATGGAGCAAGGTCGTCTTTACATCTAACTACTTAAGATGAAAATCTTCTCCTGCTACTAGACTTAAAATAGTTTCGATTGAAGTCATTTTAACAACATGAGAAAATGTTTCATCAAATTCTATACCTTTCTTTTGTGCAAACCCATTCACCACAAGTCTAGCTCTATACCTTTTTCTACCTCCATCTTCTTCCTTCAACCTGTAAAACCATGTATTATGCAATGTTGTTTTACCTATAGGCAACCTGACTATGTTCCCAAGTCTAGTTATGTACCAAGGATTCCATCTCTTATTTCATGACTAGCTCCCACTCCTTCCTGGTTTCTACCTGCACTGCTTCTTCACAACATTTTGGTTCCCTAGAATCATTCAAAAATATATAATATATTGAAGGAGAGTACCGTTCAGGGTGTATACTTATCTTGGTAGATCGTCTAACACCACTTTCAGGTGTTTGAGGTGTCTGTTGATGTTGTGGTCACTATTGTTGTTATGGCTATTTATGATTATGATTTTCAAGCACCTTTACTTTTTTTGTCATCTCATCAAGCACTGTGTATTCTATGTTTTCTTTTCCTACATTTGATCATTATACAAAACCTTTTCATTGAATATGACACCTCTGCTCCTAATGATTTTGTGATTTTCATAATCATATAAGAGATAAGAAAAATCATTAACACCATACCCAATAAAGGTACATTTCTTTGATTTTGCCTCAAGCTTTGTTGCATTTTCTTTATTAATGTGGACGAAGGCTTCACAACCAAAAGTCTTTAAAAATGAGTAGTTTACCATTTTTCTTGTCCATGCCTCCTCTGGAATACCTCAATCCAAGCAACTTGAAGGCCCTCTGTTTATTAGATAAATAGTAGTATCTACAACATCTGCCCAAAATTGTAAAGGCAATCCTGCATGCAATCTCATGCACTTTGCATGCTCCATGATTTCCTTGTTCATCATTTTTGACACACCATTTTCTTGTGGTGTTCCTAGAACTGTCTTCTCTATGTAAATTCCATTCTATGAACAATACTTACAAACTCTTTACTGTGATATTCATCTCCATTGTCTAATCTGGGACACTTCAACCTTTTTCCCGTCACATTCTCAACGAAAGCTTTCCATTTATTGAAAGTATCAAATACATCAGATTTATTTGGAATGCAATAAATCTAGTTTTTCCTGGTCGCATCATTAATAAAAGTAACATAATAATGAGATCCACCGAGAGATGATACCTAAGGAGGTCCCCATACATTTGTATGCATGAGCTCTAATTCTTTGTTATTCTTTTCTTTCCCAACTTCAAGGAATCTGACTCTCCTCAGTTTTCCATAAACACAATTCTCACAAAATTCCAAATCAACATGCTTTAAACCTGACAACAAATTCCTTGAGCGAAGGATCTTCAATCCCTTCTCACTCATGTTCCTGAGATTATGATGTCACAATGTTGTATCTACTCCTCTAGAGGTTAAATAATTAACATAATTAAAATTACCATAGCATAAATACAATGTACCAACATTTTCTCCTTTTTGTATTACCAAGGCTCCTTTAGTGACCTTCCAAGTTTTATCTGCAAAAGTAGTTACACAACCTTCACCTCCCAACTGCCTTATTGAAATTATATTTTTCTTCAGATATGGAACATTCCTTACCTCCTTCAATAGCCATTGGTTTCCATTTCTTGGTTTTATGAAAACTTTACCCATTCCAATGATTTTATAGGGTTTATCATCACCGAAACGAACCTGTCCAAAATCCCCTTTACCATAATCATGAAAATGTTTTCTATTAGGTGTGGCCTAGAATGAGGCCCTTGAATCTACCACCCATGCATCAATAATATTTTATAAAGAAAGAATCAAATCATCTTGCAACATATCACCTATAACATTCTCTTCATGATTGTTTTCTTGTTGCGCGTGTCCTTCTTTTCCCTTCCGAGACTTACAGTCTTTCTTCCAACATTTTCAGCACACTATCCCTAATCTAGAATTCGATTTGCCTTTACTTGACTTACTGTGATATCCTGGGCTCTTTCCTCTTTCCATTTTTCTTCTCCTAGTCTCTACAGTCAAAGCATTACCTAATGTCTCACGAGAGCTTTTCTGTCACATTTCCTTGTTAAGTATTTCACCAACAACATCATCAAACATTAAAGTATTAGATCCATAGACAGAGTTACTAATGGCTATAACTAAACCATTCCAACTTTATGGAAATTTGCACAGAAATAACAGAGCCCTAACTTCATCATCAAAAGTTACCCCTACATAAATTAGCTGGATGGTAATCATATTAAATTCATTTAAATGATCAGGAATAGATCCACTTTATGACGTGTTAATATTAAATAAATGTTTCATAAGAAATACCTTGTTTGAGGCCGAGGGTTTTTCATATAGTTTAGCCAATGGCGACATTAAACCCTCAGCGATTGTTTCCTTTGAAATATTAAAGGCTACCGATGCCGCTAAGCACAGTCGTATTGTTCCAAGTGCCATTCTGTCAAGAATATCCCATTCTGTGTCAGTCATACTCATCCGCTTCTTTGTCTATCTGCTCAATGGTAGGTATAGATCTTTTTAATATAGATAATATTTCATCTGCATCTTCCAAAACTAGTAGTTTTGGTCATTAAATTTTTGGACACTAAATCTACCATCTTCCACAATTGCTCCCACTTAAACTAGGAACCCTTCTCTCCTTCAAGTTTATCAGCCAAATAAACCTTCAACTTTGATGCCAGTTGTTAGATAATTATATATTACAGAGCAATGGAACACATAAAATATTGCAGAAACAAAAACACAGAAAATGCATAAAACAAGAGAGACACAAATATATGTTGTTCACCCAATTTCCATGGAGAAATAACCAATTCTTCCTTTTATATTATCCAACGAAATGAAGAGATACAACCTACAACAAATTTGTTGTAATTCCCTCTTTGCTTTCACACAATCTCCTCTCTCTTTCCAGTTCCAAATACACATATACATAGACGAAATACAATTCCCTCATATATAGCAAGGGGTTTCCTTCTAGGGAAAAAACCCTAAATTAAACATAACTTCTACCATGAGATCATCTGCCTAATGAACGACCTAGATTGACTACGAAATTAAAATGTTTTACAAGGCAATTTTACATCTATTTTTAGCTTCAGGTTTGCTTCCCTCAAACCCCTCCTGGGGGGTCTAAAAATCATCATCACCCCTCCTAGACCCCCCTGGCGGTGTTGCAATTCCATTACGAAGTGGGTTCCAATGTGGTGTTACCTCTGAATAAAGAAGATAATAAGACTCCACACCCAATGCAAGTATTGTGAATGGTTCACAACACTCAAATTAGTTTGATATTTTTCAACTTCTTTCTTCAGATCCTCCTTTGTTTCTTTCTAATCTACCGATCTCCCATCTCGTCGATCCTTTGCATTCCAACCCCTATATTATCTGAATAGCCCAATATTATTGGTAAGATATTTTGGGAGGCTCACAATATGATTTATATATGCAACTTGTGCTTCCAAATATGAAAACATATCCCTTGTGCGATTAAGAGAGTTATTCATAGATTCGTTGATCATGACTACGATTTTGTGAGTTTTAGTTTAATTAATATGGATTCCTTACAACTCGCCGCCATATACCCAAAGAAACCTACTCTGAAACCAATATGATATACAAACTTCCATCAATATTCCACTAGACAATTCATCACAACAAATCTACTAAAATAATTAGAAAATATGAAATCTACACCATGAGGGTTTATTTCTTCTTAGATTTGAAGATTTATTAATTATTTTTTATTGCATATGCATGAAAACAATAATTATCCACAAAATAGAGAATAAAAAAATAACAACTCACAAACCAGAGTTGACACAACATATATCCTAGGAAGCCCTTTTGAGAGAAAACCTAGCTCGAAGGTGAGGCCACTTTACTTTCTATATTTGAATAGAAAATGGAAGCAAGTACAAAGAAGTAATTCATATCCACTCTGGGATGTTACAATGCACAAATCATTTTGTGTTCCCTTTCTCTATCTCCTTCTTAACTAGTCTTCTTCTCTATGGAACAAAATGTACCCAAAATTAATGGAACCCCTTTTCCTCGTAGTGTCCTGCTTATAACACAACTTGATAGCTTACTAGTGGTTAGGTTTGACTCTGCTAATTTTTAAATAGAGTTACAATATAGACTTTTCTAGATTGTTCTTCCTTGTCATTATGCACCTAGCCTTTTTTCCATGAATAATGGGGGTTAGTGTAGTATCCTCTCAAATTATTATGGTCACAAAACAAAGATCAACTTCCTAGCAAAGTAACTTTCACATAGTGATCCTGATTGTGATCATGCACCTCACCTTTATTTATGTTTGACAAATAATTACAAAATGTTTACAAGTCCTTGTTGTAATGCATATTATAGGAAATTTAAATTTCAATAATTAACAAGATGGTTGCGAGGCAGTTGGTCCCTATGGAGAGAACCTTCACAGTTACTACAGAAAATTAACGTGGATCCAACCTCTTTGACATTGATGTGGCACTTTTTGGTTCAATGGAGAGAGAAACTGTGAAGTGGAGAACCAACGCCCTACCCATCATGCAGAGGCCGATGAGTTAAGTATTGTGTGAGTGAAAAGGACACAGCCTATCAAATGTTTCAGAAGATGATAGCTGAGTCATAACTATATACATATCGCAAACATGCATGAGTCGTGTCTACCATTGATAGTTGTAATACACAATAGGATATCAATGCTTGAATCAACAACTTCATTGTTATTGCCATGAGTCCAATATAATGTCACCTGAAACAAAAGATGGGTTTCTTTACCTTTTGTCCATGGAAAATGCCAGAGAAGCACTCTAGAAAATTCAACCATAAAATATAGAGAATCCATCAATTTAGCTGGAGAATACAACAACCCAACTGAAGAATACAATAGTCTAGATGCTTTTGGTCCACTCCTGCTGAATAGATAACTGGTGCCTCTGGGTTGAGTCCAGCCTTTGAAACTTTTGAGGATTAAGATCAAGGGTTCTCACGCATGAACCAAGATTTGATTTTTTTCATTTTTAGCTTCTTTACCATAGAGACAGTAAAGTAGTTTTTTGTCACTAAGTTCTAGCGGCTCAAGTCTGAAAAATAGAGTAATACGGAGATCAAGGAGATATAAAAATCATGGATGAAATTGCATGGGATTACATGAAATGATTCAGGCCAATTTGGAAGCAGTTCCAGCTTAGCTTCAACTAATTCCAGCAGTTCTAAAATTACACCATATGTACCTCCACACGCTAGAAGGGCTAAAACTACAAATTTGGAACGATGGAAATGTAGAAATGCTTTGCAAATTCAGAGATAGTGTTAAAGCATTGCAAATTCAGAGACAGTGACAAAGCAATACAATGCCAAATTGTAAATGATCATTGCTTGGACTCAATTAATGGGTTATTGTGGAATCTTCATGCGAAAAACAGGTCGCAACCTACACCTATAGCTTTTGAACTTTTAGTTTGTACAAAACATTATTCACTGCTAAGAACTTCTATTTACTGGTAATAACTTTTAATTTGTACAGAACATTACTTACTCGTAAATGAGGAGTTTTTGAATTTTAAGTTTATATAGAACATTAGTTACTCGTAAATGAGGAGCTTTTGAATTTTTCATTTGTGCAAAACATTATTTACTAGTAAATGGTAAATGAACTTTTTGTTTGTACAGAACATTATTTATTCGTCAATGAGGAGTTTTTGAATTTTAAGTTACTAGTAAATGTGGAGCTTTTGAATTTTTAGTTTGTACAAAACATTATTTACTGGTAAATGGTAAATGAGGAGTTGGAAAAAAACTAAAAATCATTCTCTGCACTTGATTCAAAATAGAAAAAATGAGTTGAAGGAGTTGAAAAAAAAATGATTTTCTGTACTAGATTGAGAAAAAGAGTCGAAGGAGTTGAAAAAAAACAAAAAATAATTTTCTGCACTATATTGAAAATTATATTTTAAAAATGATATTTGTTTAAAAACTGGGCTTCATGTTTTGAATGCCTCAAATTATATTTTTTCAATATTGTAATCTCTCATAATTATTTAGTCCAAGTCAATACGGCTTTTCGAATTTTGAGTTGTAACTCAGCTATCAGCTAGTAACTATGGATCCGAAAAATAAATGTAACAAAAGCAAAGATAGAGGGGATAGGTAAATAGAGTGCAAAAAATAAATGTAGCCAAAGCAAGGATAGAGGGGGTTGGTAAATAGAATCAATGCAAACAAAATGCAAACAAATTGTGTTGTTACTCACTTTATCGTATTTTTGTTGGAGATATGTTCAGAGTTGCTAGTTCTAGTGGGAAGGTCGTGGAACAAAGATCCTTTGGTTCTTCGTGTAAGTTGTCCCTCATGTAAGTTGTCTCCAAAATTCTTGTTAATGCAGAGTATTGAAGTGGTTTTTCTTGTTTGCTTCTGGCATGCGGATAGGGATAGAGGGCTCGGGGACAACTGTTATAGTGTACGGCTCCTACAAGATAGATCCTTCAGCAGATGGACATGTATGGCACCTGATGGACATGTATGGCACCTTGTGGCACACCTACAAGACAGAAGTCTGTCTAGCCTTGGACAAACAAACATGCTGACCACTAGCAGGCTCAGGTGATTTTTGAAATAAATCATAAGTTCATTTACCATTTGTGAATTAACCCTTTGTGAATTAACACTTATTGCTTTCTTTAATGCTAATATTATTTCCAAACAGTTTCAAATGTTTTTAAATGCGAAGTAAATTGCTAAATATAATATATAGTTTTGCCTCCACCTTAGGAAGAGGCCAAATAAGAGGGTGAAACCATATGTGCATGAAAACTTTGCATATACTTAGTTGGGAAGACTAAAAACAGGTGAATTAATCGATTTAACATTGCCAATCAATTACTATAGTCCCATGCCATTGCCAGATGGAATGACTAATAAGACATTGCACAAGTAACACATAAAATTAGGATTTTTTTGAAAGAGGTTAGAAACACAAAAATTATTGAAAATAAGTAAACATGGAGTGTGAAAAGGTGGAGATTCATATGTGGGACTTACCAAGGAAATGTGTGGCCAGGGTTAGTATTTTTATTAAATCTAATCACAAAATTCTTAAAAAAAAATACGTTATTAGACATGCTCAAACAATAGAGTTGAGTTCGTTACATAGTTACTTATCTAAAAATATAAATATAATTTTAGTTGTATGGAAATTATAAAACGTGGATAAATTAAAAAATAATAAATCCAAAAATGAAATATGCTACTATCCTCTAATCCAAATGAAGTTGTGAAAAGTTAAAAGCGCGTGTCATGAACTTTTTCTACACGTTTATTATTCTTTTAACAAAAGGTAGATCAATCCTGTAAAGAAGCTATATGAGTGCAAGAGGGGCTCCCATATGAATGGGGTTCAAATTATATACGACGCTAAAGCTAAAAGGTATTTAGTCTATTTTTTGGATGTGGTTATGTTACTTTTGTATTTTTTAAATCTCTAAAGGTATATTAACGCTAAATTTGACTTTTATGGAAATTAGCGAAGGTTATCTAATCGGAATTAAGGAAAAACATAATAAGTAGATATAATAGGGAAGAGAATTGGTCTAAGACTCCTTTTGAAGTTATATATTACTTCCAAAGGTTAGTGTAATGCATATTTTAATTTCAAATTTGAAATAGTGAATATAAGTTTTTTTTCATCGATTTTTTAATTAATAATTTATTATTAATATATGATTTTAACATTGGATTATTAATACTCTTTTTTATTTTCAAACACTAGCATTATGTTTTACTTTAGTATGGAAGTAAACACTAGCATTATATTTTATTTTAGTATGGAAGTATTATTGTTCTTGGTAGGTATAAAAGCATCGATGTTCCATTTTGGTTTTGGAATATTGGTGTTTCCTTCATTTTTAGAGCACTATTGGAGAACCAATTTTTTTTAAATATATCGATATTTTCTTTCTCTTTAGAACAGAACCATTACAAACTAGTAGATCATGTGGAAGAAAGTGCATATAAAAGATGTTACATGGAAAGACCAATTTGTAAAGCAACACCCTCCAAAAAATACTTTGAAAGGGAGAAAGTTCCTTAAAAAATGTTAGATCAAAAGACCAATTCATAAAGCAACACCCTTGATTAAAATATTTTGAAGGAAAAGTTTTGGAAAAACTGAAACTATGCTTCAGTTCTAAACCCAATTCATTACCATCATATTTGGTATGGGACACGTTTTCCTAGAGCGTACAATTACATGCACTCTGTACATCCTAGTTATAAATAAATGAGACTAATTTGAATAAGAATCTCATCATATGTGTTTGGACATCTCAAAATTGTGAGTTTGTCATTAAGAGTTATATTATTCTCATATTCCCACGTCATTATTGAAATTGATGTTTGTTAATTTTAATTAAATTATTTGAATTATAATAATTAATATAGGGGTTAATCTAGTTGTTATGCATCATGTGGAAATTTGAAATGAGTTAAAAAGAAGGTAATTGCAGAGTTAAAATTTGTGGCTAAAATATATCAAAGACTAACATAAAGATGATATAGGAGGTTAAAATAGAAGAAATCCTAGATTTTCAAATTAAAGCAAACCTAAAATTTATTGTGAATGCTAATTTGAAAACTAAAACTATTCTAATTGTTGCACTTGTTTCTCAATAAATTAAGGCTACACTTATTATTAAACAAAATAACTAACATCAAAGTTAACATTACTCATATTATAAATGAAAAACTAAATATTGAATTTGATTTTTATTAATACTCTAATTATTACAAATCTCAAAGCTAATAACAAATGTGATGTTATGTCCATAATCAACTATGATGTCGATGATATAATAGAAAAAGTTAGCAAGTGTAAATACCAACTTCTATTTATAACATGACATAAAATATATATAACACAATAATATGAAATAACACCAAACTTAAGTATAAATACAATACACGAGTGGAGAATGAATAACTTATATAATATAACACATAAAAATATTTTTTCCCTTATTGAAATTATAATTTTTAATAATAAAATTGATACAAGTTAAAGCTTTATTTTGGTTAACCATGAAAATATAAGTGTGATCTAATATGATATAACTATTGTTATCACTCAAAATTTTTCTTAGAAGTTATCATAAGAAGGAATAAACTAAACCCGGATGTGGGTGAATTCATTAGCCTTTAATGATCTCAGAGATGAAGCCACGCACAGACAGCAACTGGCAGGTGGCGGAGGACGAGTCTCGGGCTCATATCCAAGGTGAGGTGAAAGGCATTCACTGCAATTTAATACTGCTGCACTCCCCAAGTACGCAGACGGAGGATGTTGGCTTGACAAGCCAGAGAATGATGGCGGTCACTTTGGTGCTTTTATGGAGACCAAATGCGAGCATATCCACAGGGGAAGACACAGCTGATGGTTTGTATAGGCTAAAGGTCAGTAGCACGGGATATTCAAGGTGGTCTTGCTCGCGAGGGAAGCTGCAGCGCCCTCAGGAGAAGTCACCCTGGCCTCGCTCTCGGTTGCTGAAGGTAAGCACAACACACTCCCTCTCTGTTTCCACAATTGAAGTTTGGCATCTTAAACCCGATAGCAGTCCCTCCTTTGTTTGTAATCGTGCTGTAGTGGCCTGGGTGAGGGACGGGCTTCCTATCAAGGCAAATAAGCACAATTGGGTGGCGAATTTGGGTGCTGGTGGGCGAAAAACTGGGGTCTCTTTTTCCTCTGGCTGGTCCTCGGTCTGGCATATTGCCAATTTTCTGCCTTTGTTCCTTCATTCTCTATTTTCGAGTGGGTATATCAGGCAGAATCAAGTGCACATGGCTCCTCGCCTCAGAGCAACTCCCAGGAGAGGACGCAATTCGGGTCTTAGGGGAGGGTCGGGAGGACGAGGCAGTCCTACTCCTCAACGCATTTCTCCGCTCGCCATAGCCTATCAACCCTCCCAAGCCTCTGAAGAGTCTGGCTCTTCGATAAACAACTCAGTGCAGACAGCCAAATTCTGTTTCAAAAGCCGGTTGATCAAACCGCTTGTCACTGCTATGGTTACTGTCATCTTCTTAGAAGAGGAGGAGGAACAAGTCAGCCCAGAGGCATCATCGAAGGAACACTCTCCCACTCCTCTGGTTAATTCGTCGCAGGAGGAGGATCTCATCAGCGCAAACTCAGATTCAACGGACCAGTCTCTCTCTCCCATGGTCAATTCGGCACAGAGTCAGTTGGAGGAACATAGTATTAATCCTCCGGCAGTGGGGATGGAAGGGGAGTCTCAAGGTATAGCCGGAACTCTACAGGTCTCGGCTCAGGCAAGGAAGATGAACCAGTGGCCAGATAACACCTACCCCAATATTTTGCATCTTAGGCTCCCCCCAGGAGTAAATCCAACGGATGTCGAATATAGATTGATGGTCACTTGGGAGCGTGACTCGGACGAGGAGAAGGATCAGGGCCCTGATGAACCCAAGTAAATGTCAGAACAGTGTTTGAAGCTTCAAGGCAGTCACTCTGCATTTTGGTTTTCCAGTTGTTTTGATTCAGTATTACGTCGTTGGGCAAGGCGATATCCAGCTAGCGGCCAACCGGAGGCAAGAACTTTTGAGATTTTTGGTTAAAAGCCCAGTTATTAATCATGTTTTCACTTTGTAATCTGGATTTTAGCTTCTTTTAGTTCTTCTCTAGTTCCACAAGATATGCTCATAAGTTGTAAGAGCAGAAGGAACAGTCAGTTTAGTAATGCTTTCTTGACAGAGAGATGGCCAAGGCTCTCTCAGAGGTTAAATCCTCTCTGTATATATCTTTTTGTTTTTTAATATCAATGGAATAGAGTTTACTCAGAAAAAAAAGGAAGGAATAAACTAAGGTAACCACAAACCAACCTTTTAAGCATAGGCTCTAGCTAACCTATGACTAAGAGAGGGCTCTCTCTATGAAATTTAGCTTTGTTTTACTGGGATTGTAGGCTAGTTCTTAATGTTCGTTGGGGTTTTGGTTTTGAATTGAAGGTTGGGTGGTGGAATTCTTGGAATAGATGGATAGAGCAAGGTTGTTAAGCCATTGGGCTATGGAGTCAACAAATGGATAGCAGAACTAGATCAATTCATTAAAGAGAATGTTCACAGGGTAGGCTAGCAATGTAAAGTGCAAATCTTTAGGTCGAATGGGTGAAATGATCCTAACCAGGGTGAGAGAGCACTTAAGAATCCTTATACCGGGGTTAAGGGGAAGAGAGAGGATAATCATGAACAAAGGGAAATTAAGAATCCTTTGCTATAGATCACAAGGAACTACCTAAACTAAGGAGAAATCAAGAATTCCTTAACTTAGATTAGTGAAGAAAACATTAAAAATGCATAACAGTCAAAATAGAGTGCAGCTAAGCAATTTCTGAGATATCATGTCATGTTATAGCATTCATATTTTTAGAGATACAAGTAAGATTTTGGAAAAAACTTAAAGAAAAATAACATTGAACGTGATAGAATACTTATTTGAACACTACTTTACACAAGAATCCAGTGAAACATTTGATATTTATTCATTGATCCATCTAGCTGATCTAGTTATTGATACAATAGAATTTTAGACTTAAGAAAAAGAAGTCTATAGAAATGTTTTGGAATCCCCCCTACATACTTCGAATTGTGAAGTATTTATACAAAACATTATTACAAAATATCTCAAAACAACTTGAGATTTAATCTAGGAAATACAAATATCTTCTTGCAAGAAGATAGAGACAACTAATGAACTGTTTTCATGCTGCCCCTTTTATTATTGTTGAGTTGGCCTTTATTGTTGAAGTGTATCCCTTTATGTTGGCTTGTTGTTGTAGTGTTTCACGCTGGAGTCTTCTTTAACTTTTACCTTTCATTTGATACTATTTAACCCTGATACTCTTTGACCTTGATGTGTTGTTTTTACCTGTTTTACCTGGGTGTTCTGTTTTTACTGTGTAGTAAATTTATCCCAATAAATCTGTCATTGTCTCCCACCATTCTGCATCAGGTAACTTTACATTCATCAATATATGGTAGATTTCATCAGCTTCAGTATATTTGGTGAAATTGGGCTTGGTGAGGAATAAATGTTTGATCTCATGCTCCAGGATAAACAAGTTTTCAAATGTGTTGTACAAAACTTTGCCTGTTGGCAATGCTTTTATGGATGAAGAGCTGGCTTGCTCCTTTGCCAACTGTCTGAGTCTAGTATCATAGTCTAACTGTGTCATGAGTTTGTCATTAATAACCATAAGACTGTGCAGACCTTTCTCCCTTAAAATCTGGAATTTAGCCATGAACCTATCAATTGCTACCTACATATTATGACACTTTTCTTCTAAGTTAAGCATAAGGTTCCTTTTGGAGAGGTCCTTCCTTATTTCTAAAATGGTCACAGTCCTATCTTCTATATTTAGCTCATGGAGCTCATATCTATTCTTGTTGTTGAGGAAGTGGATGAGTCTATGGGAATCCTT
Source organism: Pinus taeda (assembly GCA_000404065.3). Lineage (NCBI taxonomy): Eukaryota > Viridiplantae > Streptophyta > Pinopsida > Pinales > Pinaceae > Pinus > Pinus taeda. The sequence goes on from APFE030320978.1 coordinate 132,631, forward strand.
TGGCTTATCTCCCAACTCCTCCTTCACTTTCTGGATAGCTTCTGTAGCTATGTTTACTAAATCTGTTTGTTCAAAAATAACTTGTATTGAGGACCAAGTATCCCTGATGGAGTTAATGATATTGGTCCTTTCCTTGGTTTGCCCAAGTGGTTTCTCCAGTGTTAAGTCTTTACCTAAGACTTCGATCCTTTCACTCATTATTTGGTCTTTTTGTGCTTCTTCTTTCTACTTTAATTGGGAAAGTTTGCTATCTGTTTCCAAACTTGCAACCCTTTCTCTTAACCTGTTCATTTTAGTAGCCTAGATAGACATCTCTTCCATGGATTTGACTAGTTCTGTTGCTTGCTCTCTTGAAGCACCTACTGTTGATGTATATTTTGTTGTTGCTGGAAAGGCTGTTGTGATGAGCCTCATAAATGGGTAATTATATGAGCTCATTTTACCTCCTAACATAGTCAAATCAACCATTCTCTTAGCTTATTGGATTATTTTTTGATTATATTTATGCTTATAGAGTGAGTTGAATTAGTTATTGTGCCATGTGGTCTAACATGTATTTAATGCAAATTATTGATGGATTTCGAGGTCAAAGTCAAGGATCTAGTGGAACAATGGCAGCAATAACTCAAATTGGATAGAGAGAGGTCTTATAGGAGGGAATCCCCCTCATTTATTACTCCTCGCTTTGAATGCCCCTTGATTTAGCTTAGAGTACAAGCAGTCGAATCATGCACTAGAAGGAAATCGAGCAAGTGGAGGATGATTGATGATTATCTCAAGTTTTGGGAGCCAAGCCTCCCTGATTTTGAGGAAGTTGTTGGTAGATTCATTTTTATAAGTAGACAGGCCTAAGGCCTCACTAGGGTTAGATTTTTGCTTATGTAAACTCTGCTCAAATTTCGAGCTTATTATTTTTGTGACAGTTTCATGTAATTATGTTATTGTTTTGAAAATAAAAATGGAATGAATTTTGAGGTAGCACTAAGTTACCTCAGAGGGCTGAAGCTCTTAGGTTAGGGCCCAATCCAAGTAGCCAAGCTTCTCTTTACTTGTATTTGTATGTTTACTTCAGTTTGTGAATTAATTTGTTGTTAGATGTATTTCCTTCATGGTTAAGAATAGGTTCATTTTGATGATTTAGTAGTTTGCTTCCATTTATGCTTTCTGTAGTAGGTTAAGTAGTGATCAAAAAAGATTCAAAAGGCTAGCAGCAGTGTCTTGGCCTCTCTTCCTCCCTCTGGGACCATGATTTGAAGCAAATACTCTCTTGCTGCCCCGAAAACATGGATTTTCCTCATTCATAGGACTTCTAGCGTTTGCAGCTTTTTAGTAGGTTAATAGTCCAGCTTGGCTTTACTCTAGGTCTTCTTCATCATGCTCACTTCTTGATTTTCAATAGTCTTCTTTCATGCTTTCCTTTCCTGCAACATTTCCCAACATTTCCTTCCATAGATCATAGTTTAGACTATTTTGATGCAAAACTCTATTTTTCTAGATGCACTCATTTCATTGTTTGCTTGATCTTTTTGGTTGATTGTCAGTTCCTTTGCAGCAGATCTGTTCTAGCAGTAGGCCATATTATTAGCAAGCAAACCCTCCATCTGATCCATGCCTTATAGGTCTCCCAAATCTCACCTCAATTCTGCCCTAGTTTCCTACATTTTTCCATAGAAATTCTTCCTCTATCCTTGAGCAAACCCAGTCATCTTTCTCACTCCTGGTGATCCATGGTAGACCTTAGGCTCCCTAACACCTCATTCCAAACTTCATCCACCAATTTCATCCACTCTTACACCATAAAAATCATGAAAACTATTCTTGGCCTCCTCATGTAGGCCTCCTGTAGTTTCGTTGTTTTGCTCCTATAGATTACTTGTGTCCTCCTATAGATTTTCCTGTAGGCTTTCTTTTGAAGGTTGAATGTGGGAAAGGCCTCCATAAGGCCACCTAAGACCTCCGAGGACCCATCCACACCATTCTACATCCTCTCAAGTCCAAAAACCACCCTTCAACGCCACCTATTCGCTGCCACATTCACAGACAATAAATCACATGCATGTCAAATTCACATAAAAATACATAAAAATCCAAAATATGTTTTTTTGCTTATTTACTTCCAAAAATAGCTTAGTTAGATGTTGTTTACTTCCTTGAGTAGGTAATGGCATTCCTTTCATGGTTTTAATATTTCTTTCTACAAAAGTAGAAGTAGTTGGTTAATTAGTGTTCACTAGGTTTGCTTTACATTTTAGTCTTTTTCCTTTCTTTCGTTAGATTAGCATCTGTAGAATAATATTTCTCTTCTTTCATCACATATAGAGCTTCTTCTAGAATCCATAGAAGTTGGCTTGAGCTCCTAGTGATCGTGCACTAGCTAACCAACTGACAACCTGTAGTGATAACTAGTACTTGTGCATACAACACGGATGCTTCCAAGTTTGTCACGAACTACCGGGTTGATAAGAGTAAAGTAGGTAGCCTAGGAGTTGTAGCATTATTGCTGTAATATTGGTGATCACCACTTTTTGGTGCCTTTGCCGTGAAAGCATCAGAGTATTCTATGATTACTTCCATCTTCTATTTCCTATTGCAACATTCTGCTAATAGTTTATTTCTGCAAAAGTAGAACTAGTCATTTCCTTTCTTTCAAGTTTTGCATTTCCTTGCTTTCCTTTTCAATTCCAAAAATTTCATTTCAGCAAGTTCATTTTAGCTAGTTGCAATTTGTTTTGTTCAAATCACAATTTTAGTTTTTGCAGGTACTATCAGTGTGAGGAAAAGAAAAAAACCAACCAAAAAGATTTGCTTTCATGCCTCGTAGGAACAGAGATAACTCGGGAAAATTTTTGCCCAACACCCCCACTACTTCACACACCCAAGCGAATAGCCAGACATATTTGAAGAACCTATAGGGGAAGAAGAAGAAGAAAACATTCCTTTGGAGCTAATGGCTGAAAACAGAAATGTTAGGGGGAATGGAGAGAGAATAGAGGGTACCTTTCCCATTCAAGAGACCAATGGAGACACCAAAATGAGGAATATAAGCCCTTCCGCCCTACCTCATTTCCATGGTCTAAATACAGCAGATCCTGACACCTTATTTTTCGCGTTTGTTGTCATCTGTCGAACTTACGACTATGCAGAAGATGAGCAAAAGTTGAAACTATTACTTTCTACTCTCAAGGATGTAGCACTGCGCTGGCTCATGGGATTACTTGGAAATAGGGTCACAACTTGGGCTCAGATGCAGCAAGCCTTTAACAATAAGTATCGAGACTGTTGTAGGTCAAAAGATACTAAAGAAGAAATATCTTGAATGACCATAGGAAGTGATGAGTCCCTGGAAGACTATGAAGAGAGGTTCCAGCTCAGTTACAAAAGGGTTAGGTGTACACTTGACCCCGAGTCTTTGAAGTTGGTCCTTCTTAGGGGAATTCGGGAAGATCTTTTAGACACCCTCCATCTATTGGCTGGGGGATACATCTACCAACTATCCTATGAGGACATAAAGACTATTTTTAGAAACCATTCTAGAGTAGCCAGAAAGAAAGGTAGGGGGAGTCAACCATAACCAATACCTCTTCCTCCAACTCATCCTTTAAAGAAAAATTGGAAACATGCTGGAAGACTTTAAGAGTGAGATGATGTAGACTCTTGCCATGCAAATGGATACCTTACATATCAAAAGAAAACAAGAGGAAACAGACGGGGCTTTGGCCATTTTTTGCCCTAGATGCACTAGGAGGCATCTTAGGAATGAATCCCCATTGAACTCTATAAAGGTTTGTTCAGTCTATGAAGAAAATCATTCTATAGATAAGTGCCCTTCCTTGCCCGGACTAAAAGCTATATATCAAGAGGCTGAGGGAGTCACTGAATAGCTCTATTACATAAACCAAAGGAGGCCGCATGGACCTAGACCATACTAGCAGGGGATGCAAGGGACATCTCAGGCATATTACAACCCCAACCAAGTCACCTCCATACCTTCTTGGGGCCCTCCTGGTCATCCTTCCTTGTTCATGCCTCCTCCTTGGTCCTTCACATCTCAATATCATGCCCAACCAACCACCCATTCATTTCAACCCTATGCTCAGTCACAACCTCAGTGGAATCCATCTCATTAGGGGTGGAGGCCCCAATACAACCCTCTCCCTACTCTTTGCCTCCACCTCCTACCCAACCACAACCGTTACCTTTTGCTCCACTAAAGCAACCCCAAATGCCTGCCTAGCCAAATCTGAACTTGAAAAATAGACAGACTCAACAAGTGTATAGTGGGGAACCATCATGCGCAACTTATGCAGTGGAGATTCAAGAAATCAACTTGCGATTTGGGAAAGTTATCCCAGATAGACAACCTCGACCTAGGGAGGTTGAGGAATGTAAATAGGAAAGCGAACCTGAAGCAAATAGATCCTTTCCTGAGAGACTATCCATGATAGTCTAGCCTACCCTAGAAGAGACTGAACTCCTAGGGGAATTGAAACATTTATGCATAAAGATACCACTTCTCCAAGCCATAAAAGATGTACCTATCTATAATAGGTTGATCAAAGAGAAGTGCTTTAGGCATCTAGGAAGGCCCAAGAGAGGTTTCCCAACCATCAATGTCATAGGACAACTGTCCGACCTAACACTGGGGTAGGTAATCTGTCCAAAATATCTTAGACCCTGGAAGCCCAGTAGTTGATGTCCACATCAATGGCGCAATGATCCGGCATACCTTGATTGGTTTGGGAGCTTCCATTAATGTGGTCACAAGGGACACAATGCTCAAACTTAACCTCCAGGGCTCCTTGACGAAGACCATGATAGTGCTACAGCTAGCAAACCACTCCATAGTGACCCCTGAGGGGATTGCGGAAGATGTGATGGTCTCCGTTGATTCTTGGGAGTACCTTACTGATTTCTTAGTTTTACAGCCAAAGGCAAAGCTCACTAGGTATCCTCTCATTCTTGGAAGACCCTGGTTGGCTACAGTCAATGCCTACATCAGCTCTCGAGCTGGGAACATGACCATAAAGAATGGGCACATGTCTAAGGAGTTAACTTTATATCCTCCTTCCCAACCCTTGCTAGAACATGATCTACTTCTCTGGGTGGAGGAGCAGTATGAGGATGAAGTTTATTCTACACCGCCTTGTCCATTAGAAATTGCCATGGGGGGAACAACAAGATGAGGATGATATGATTGAAAATTTGATTCAGAATCCACCTCTCAGTGTATCTCCATTAGAGGACATAGTAAGAGAAACCAAAAACAACCCCTCAATTGATCTATGTGTTACTAACTCCACTTCTCTCCATGTTAAGAATATAGAGGTTGGCCCAGAAAGAACATTGAAAATCAATCCATCCCTATCCACTTTGTTTAGTCAATTTATTGTTATCTAAATTGCTAATATTAATTGTCAACCCGGGGCTCGTAAGCTGATGAAGTGAGGGTGTACTATATGTACTTAAGTAAATTTCTTAGAGCTTTTGTTGTTTTAGGGGGGTTGTTTATGATTGACTTATCTTCCTAAAATGGAATGATGATTATAGACAAATGAGTGCAAGTGTGTGAAAGTGATTTCTATATGAGTGGAAGTGTGTGTGATGGTGGTTTCTAATTGCTTGCTGAACTTGTAAGAGAAAAGAACTTAAATCAAAATGGCTTGAAAGTAAATGGCTTGAAAGTAAATGACTTGAAAGTAAATGACCTGAAAGTAAATGACCACAATCTAATGGCATTAGTCTCTATCCATACTGCTGCAAATAAAAGAAATAAGAAAATCACTTCAAGGATTGATATTAATGATAATCTCCTTCTAACTTTCTGTTTCTACTGCGTATTTGCATAAAACATGATGAGAAGGGAGTTGAAAACAAATCCAAGAATTGATAAAAATTCTAATCTACTTTAATTGACAAATTGTAACACTACTAGACCTTTTCCAACATACTGCTCCTACATGTGTGATTGTGTGTAAGCAAGTGGAAAAAGTGTTAGTCTCACAAGCCAAATCTACTCGAATACAAGCTGCAATTAATCAATATTCTGTTCTCTTGAAAGATAAGCTATTCATGATAAAGAGAGCATAAACTAGTTAGCATCCAACTTGTAGGACTATGCTAAAGCTAATCTAGAAAAAACAGAGTAAAGAGGGCAGCATAATGAATAAGACAACTGCAACTACCATTAGACATTAAAGCAAATACACACACAAATCCCGGGCTAAAGAAATCTGCAAGGAAATAACACTGATCAGCTTGAAAGAAAGGAAAACAAATAAAAGAAACTATACATGCTTAAGGAAATAAACAAGTAAAGAAAATGATACTGCACATAAAATACTTTACAGTGGCAGAAATGAGCAGGGGCCCTCTTTCCATTCAGCCACAAGGAAAACTCAGAGATCTGGAAACTTCAAGACAATGCTATGTCTACTTCTTCATTGCAGAAAATTCATAAAACAGAGTGCTAGAATAGCACTTAAAAAACAGAGTTTGGAATGCTTGAAAATATAACACAGGTTTATCAAAATACAACTGATAAAAAGCCTAATAAGCGTACACAGACGCAACTATTTATAGAAGTTTCTAAGATAGCCTATCCGTGCAACTAAATAACTGAAAAGTAAATGACTGTTATGCGGATTCATGGTTCCTTGACACTTCATGCGGCTGCGTGGACGAGTTGGTGGTTCTGTCGTCATGGGTAGTGAATCCCAGGTTGGATCATGTACCCTGCCATCTGTAGAACGTGGACAAATCACCGTTTAGGATGACGTGACCAAACAGCTCACAATCACCGCTAAACTGCCTTGAGTTGACCGTGACTTGCCCAGCTTTGACCGTGGACAAAGATGACGTGGATGGCTGGAAAAATAGGACAGGAACCTCGAGCACGTTGACACCTAAGTGCCCATGTGGCTCATCTAGCAAACCGACACGTGGAACATTGCGTTTAACAAAAAGGCTGCAGGATGTTCAGATAGCTGTAGGATCATCAGATAGCTGCAGGATCACCAGATAGCTGCAGGATGCCTGCAAGTAAGTCAAAATCTAGACAAATAGTCATCCATTAGCAAAACTTACTTAATCATGCTTAATAACACCTAATGTAATGATCTGGGTGGTTTTATGATGAAAATGAGGCAAAAGATAAGGAAAGATAAGGAAAGATTGAGGAAAATGGTAGATAAGTAGGTGTAGAATAGAGGCTCTACACATAATTTAATCATTACAAAGATTTTCATGATGTTTCTCAACACATCCAATAGCTATTCATAAGTTGGAGAGGCCTACCTCAAAATTTTTGATGAAGAAAAGGAGTTGGAGCAATTTGAACACGAGCTGGGGAGAGTCAGCTAGACATGTCGCGTAGCCTGCCCAACATGTCGTGCGCAGCCCAACATGTCGCGCGCAGTTAAAAACTACACTCTGTGAACCTCTCTGACATGTCGCGCGCAACCCAACATGTCGTACAGCTAATTTGACATGTCGCGCACCTGTCTTGAGCCCGATTTTGCCTCTGTTCTCTTGGAAATGCGCCCAATCACTCTTGCAAGGGTTATGAATTCACAATGAGAGTGCAAGGAGGGAGTTTGGGGCTTTTATAAATTTCATTTGAAAATATTTCATGCCCAAAACCCACTTTCTATTGTTTTCTCATGACACTTTTAAAATTTACATGCAATTGTCTTTTCGGTTTGCTTTTGTCCTGAAATTGACTGATTTAGTGCTTTTGCTTGATTCTTTTTGCAGGTAGATCATCTGAGGGACCTTGGCAAGGGGACCAGGGTTGCATTTTGTTGACTGAAGACTTTTGAAATTTCATCACTTTTTACAAATAAATGAAAAATGACCTTGGCTTTAAAAACAGAGTTTTTAAATCCAAGGTGAATATTAACTGTACCAGATAATAAATTTAGAAGAGACAACTTTACGATCATCCCTCTGGCTTACTGAACTCTCATTGACTTTCAAACACAAGACCTTGTAATATTTTTGACCAAAACCCTAGAACTAGGAAATTGACCTCAATAGTGGCGACAAGACAAGCTTGAAAGAGCTTTAATAACTGAAATGACTTAAACTAGCAATGCCAAGAGGGGTATAAACACATCAGCTCCTCCATCAGGGTTATGGCATGCCTAACGGGATGCAAAAATTGACAATGATGAGACACCTACCTATGAAAAATGCAAAGAGTTTTGATCGCTGATGGAGGGCTCAAGACCGACTCTAACATTGGCTCTAATGGGGATGGTAGCTCCTTGGAGGTGCCAAGAACCTCAGACCTCTGGGAGAGCAGACCAGTGCTTTCAGCCATTGGGCGATGGAGTCATTATTTCGGCAAACGACACAAGACTTTGACTCATTTATTGACTGAAACTGAACTCAAACTGATTTGATCTCAAACTGAAATGATTGAAAAAACAACTTAACAATCTTCAAGCCAACTAAAACAAGATGCTGCCCTTATGGCTGCTTATTTATTTACAAAAGCTACTCTAATCTGTTGTACAAACAATAGATCAGGTAATACTAAAATGCCAGATTAGCCATTCAAGTAAACCTGAGAATCATGTCGGTCGAGCATGCTTCCGCCAGGACACAAATGTAATTGTTGGCAGCCCTTCGTGCACGTAATGCCTCTGGTCACGTACAAGACAGTCTGATCTATCAATCAAACTGAAAAACATTTCCATGTATGCTACAATAGGATCACGGAAACCAGACTCTGTTGGCTGCCCCAACTCTGCAATACATATTTCCAGCTGCACACTGTCAATGTAAACATCTGTAGGCACTTCTGTTATTTCTTGTTTTGATGGAGAAAGGATTTCCAAAAACTTTTTAGGGTCTTGGGAATCATATGACTAAATCTGCTCATCTAACCATTGAATCTCCTCTTCAATTCTTTCAACAATTAACTCACAAAATTCAGTTTTGAAGACCTTAGAAGATTTCAACAAATGAAGCCAGGCACTGAAAACTTCTTCATCTAATTCAGTATTTGCTAACGCCTTTCTTAGTCCTTCTACAACTTCACACAGGGCAGGGTTCGCCACATACCCTTCCATTGCATGAACGGATCAACAAGCATTGGAATTTGAGTCGCCAGGTGAATGGTTCAGCCTGCATAAGTGTCTGACTGCTGTCCACCATCAGCATCATATCTGCACCTTGATTGCATGTACTGGGACAAGACAATCAACAATTCGAATGTTCTCCCCAGTATGGTCACCAATATGTTAGCACTTGAAATTTCACCTCAGGCTGAGAAAGGCAAACCTTAAGGCAACATCAAACCATTTAGCCTCGTAGCTAGCCCTACGGGGCAGGAGAAGGCTCTCTCCGGTCTATCTCGTAAAATCTTCAATAGATGAGATGACCAATAGGGTAACACTGATTTTAGGCTAGTAAACTGATCAGAATGGTTGATTTTGGGGTTTTTTGGGTTTTTGGTGGCAAATTGAGGGGATGGCAATTTTGGGTGCGGGGATTGGACACAGTTTCTGCAGGGGGTTCTTTGGGGCGAGGTAGGAGACAACGTTGATGCCTTTAACTGAAGTGAATGGTCAGGGATGAAAGGAAGAGAGCTAAAGAGAGCAAACAATGACTTTGAATTCTCTTTAGGCAATAGAAAACATTGAAATTAAACAAACTTAAAAGCAGAGCATGGCAAGCATGAATTCTTACTTTAACACTTCATTTGTTTAATGTGCAAAAGTAAAGAAAGGAAATGAATCACATAAAAAAGCTTACAAGAACATTGAGAAACACACCATCAACACATGATTCCACAAGAATCCCAAAGAGGACTGCAAAACCCTGGTCTTCCTTAACCAAAAATTGCAGAGATACAGTGAAATAATACAATGATAGCTTCTCCCTCAAGAGTCCAACCATGAAAATGAGTATGAAAGTACATAATATAGATGATCTAACCTCTTTTCCTGCCTCTAGGGGTTGAGCTCATCCTTCTAGGAGTTGTTTCAACCACTTCTAAACTTAGCACTAAAATCTAGGCAGTCAAAACAACTTGCCTCTATAAACTAGGAAACCAATCCATTCATTAAATATTTACTATTTCATGCATGAATCTTCTAGAATAGGTAAATGAGTGTCATAATAACATGAAAATACATTAATTACATCCAAGAGAGTGAAAAATCTCATCTCAAGACAAAACTAGTCAAAACTGGGCGAATTCCTGAGCTGTAGATGAATTTCCTGTGAAACTGCCCAACATGTCGCGCGCAGCTGCCTGACATGTCGCTCGCCTTTGGAGCTCTGTTTGGGGAAATTTCAGGTGGCCAAATTGGGCAAGAGTAGGCTTGTTGGAAAGTTCTATGAGTTTACATTCCAACCCAACTGGAATTTCTGAATTTGGAGTTCATTTTCCCTATCAAAACGCAATTCTCCCAAGACTGCTTTCTGCAGTTCAAAAAGGTGGCAGAAAGTCAAATTTTGCATGTTTTTTGACTTTTTGGAGGCCCAAAACATGACAAAATCTCAAGTCTTTCCATTTGCATATGTAACTTTGCATGAAAAATCTGGAAATGCTGAGGTTTTTTCAAATGGAGGTGCCGGGACGACATGTCGCGTCGGGGGTGAGACGCGTTAATGAGCAAAAACCTGTAATTAGCACAAAAAATTCACAAATGACAAAATTTTCTCCAAATTTCTTGAAATTTGGGCTGTGAGTCCCCAATCAAGTACCATGCTCCTTCAAGGAAGCCTCGGCCAAAATACGTAGGGGATCAGGCATTTTTCTTCGTTTTAGTGCCTTTGCCAACTGCCTTCAAAGCACTTTCATCTTTGCTTTGCACACATGCATTCTTGCCCAGTAATGGTTTTTCATGTTCCTCAGCAATTTGTTATTTCGATTGGCCTTAGCCAACAACCGCTTCAAATTAGCATTGTCCCAAATAAACATAGATTCTCGATCTATGGGTCTCAAGTCACCGGGTCTCCTACGAGCCAATTCCCGGTCTTCACGAATTTGCTGCAGCTCATATAGCTTGTGCTCATCCTCCAATTGTTTGTTTCGCTGCTCTAAATAGTTGGTTATCCATTTTTCCATCAATAATTTCGTTTGCAGCGACTGAATCTCGGTGCTTTGCTCTCGGATGATATCCTTGAGCTCTATGCTAGGAGAACCGGCATCAAGATCAATAACTAGATCACCTGACAATCTCTCCTCGATCATGGGATGCTTGCCTCTCTCAGATACTTGTGCTGTTGTCGGAAACGAGGCCCCTTCCACCTGATGTGGAGATAACACTCGTGGTGCTGATGAAGAAGGCGAGACCCCTTCCGCCTTGTGCGGAGAAAGTACTCGCCGAGCTGCTGCAAATAAGGCTCTTGGGCCTCTCTGATAGGTGACCTGAGGTGAGGAGCTGACATGTCTAGTAACAGGGATGTCATGCTGATGTGATGGTCCTCCTTCCTCGTGAACAACCTCAGGACGTGGCGGTGATGGTACTGTGAAAAACTCACGAGAGATGAACTCCTCCCATGAGATGCCCTGCTGAGTCAACTGATGCAATACTACTAGCTGAATCAAACCATGATGGTAAAGGCTCTTGTACTGTTGTGTCAGGGTCTTCCTCTACAACGTGGGCACCATCCTCTGAATATCCTGAACGAAGAAAACCGGGATGTTCATCATCCTCACTCGGGTGAAATGCATCAATAGGCGAATGTGATATGAGTATACCAATGAGAATCTGCCCTCACAAGTAAAATAATGCATAATGAGCTTCACCATAGGAGCATACTCGTTTCTGAGAAACCTGAATGGAAATACACCTGCCAGATGTCTCATGAATGCTGGCTAAACATAAGGCTCAAAGAAAACAAAATCGAACAACTTGCGCTTATTCCACACCTCACCAACATTAGGAATCCCTGTAGCCTGTGAGATCACCTCGGGTGTGAATATAAAGTTTACCCCTGCAAGGTTGACATGTCCATCATGAAAATGCAAAACGAAAAGGCGGGCCAAATCTCGGTGGTGCTGAATCCGAGAGATCCTCTCGCAAAAATCGTAGCAAGACATATACTGAAAACATGATATGACAAGAGGACAAGCTTGTAGCTCTATCAAAGAAGTGGGCTCCTCTCGCTTATGATGTCCACCCTTACCACTCCTACGTGGCTGCCTCTATTCCTCAATTTCTGCTGATGATTGGTCATCACTTTGCTCGTAAGTTTCGGTTTCTGACATAGTTTAGGAGCAAAGTGGACAAAATGGACTGCTGTTTGTGCCTGTAAAAAATGCTGAATTTTATGCTGTTTCAAGGGGACAATGACATGAGGGAAATGTTAGGGGAGGGATCTTTTTACAAGGAATTAGGAATATAGGAACATAACAGGGAATTTAAGGAAACTATGCAAACAACATGGCAATTGGGAATACATATTTATACTCATGAATATTGGAATATCATTGTGTATGAGGAATACATGTATAGGAAGTAAACATAGGAGAATATGCATGCATTCATCAACAAGGGAACAAAGGGAAAATTGACAAAATTCTTTACATATTCACCAACAATTTCTTGCGGTTACTCATGCATATGGTGCAGAAAAATGATGGTTTGAATGTTTTGTCTTTTGATGCTTTTGGGAGAGGGGGTAGGGTTTGATTTTTTACAAGGGAAAGGGATATATGTAAACAGGGAAATGAGGGAAGAACAAACATCACTGCACATGCATTATGAATTTCATGTATTCACATAGATATCATGAAGGAAAAAGGGTAGGGTTTGATTTTTATTTTTACAAGGGAAAGGGATAGGGTTTGATTTTTCTTGCAAATTAAAAGGGAAATTGCCATGGAAACATAGGGAAAATGAAATAGAAAAGATAGGGAAAATGAGAACAAGGGGAAACAATGAAATAGCAATAAAACTCTAGCACCTTTTACAAGTTTATAAACAGCCACATGGAGTCTTCCTTCTTGCATAATTTAATCATTACAAAGATTTTCATGATGTTTCTCAACACATCCAACAGCTATTCATAAGTTGGAGAGGCCTACCTCAAAATTTTTGATGAAGAAAAGGAGCTGGAGCAATTTGAACAAGAGCTGGGGAGAGTCAGCTAGACATGTCGCGCAGCCTGCCCAACATGTCGCGCGCAGTTAAAAACTACACTCTGTGAACCTCTCTGACATGTTGCGCGCAGCCCAACATGTCGTGCAGCTAATTTGACATATCGCGCACCTGTCTTGAGCCCGATTTTGCCTCTGTTCTCTTGGAAATGCGCCCAATCACTCTTGCAAGGGTTATGAATTCACAATGAGAGTGCAAGGAGGGAGTTTGGGGCTTTTATAAATTTCATTTGAAAAAATTTCATGCCCAAAACCCACTTTCTAATGTTTTCTGATGACAATTTTAAAATTTACATGCAGTTGTCTTTTTGGTTTGCTTTTGTCCTGAAATTGACTGATTTAGTGATTTTTCTTGATTCTTTTTGCAGGTAGGTCATCTGAGGGACCTTGGCAAGGGGACCAGGGTTGCATTTTGTTGACTGAAGACTTTTGAAATTTCATCACTTTTTACAAATAAATGAAAAATGACCTTGGCTTTAAAAACAGAGTTTTTAAATCCAAGGTGAATATTAACTGTACCAGATAATAAATTTAGAAGAGACAACTTTACAATCATCCCTCTGGCTCACTGAACTCTCATTGACTTTCAAACACATGACCTTGTAATATTTTTGACCAAAACCCTAGACCTAGGAAATTGACCTCAATAGTGGCGACAAGACAAGCTTGAAAGAGCTTTAATAATTGAAATGACTTAAACCAGCAATGCCAAGAGGGGTATAAACACATCAGCTCCTCCATCAGGGTTATGGCATGCCTAACGGGATGCAAAAATTGACACTGATGAGACACCTACCTATGAAAAATGCAAAGAGTTTTGATCTCTGATGGAGGGCTCAAGACCGACTCTAACAGATAGTACTTGAACCGGTCCCAGAGATAAGCAAGCTTCATCTCGCTCCTCAGAGCTTGAGACTGTAAGTCACGCAAGCACTTCCAAAAATCAATAATGGATTCATGTGGAGCCCTTCATTGCTGTAATAGTTTTTGGTAAAGATGGTATGCATCAAAATGATGGAATATGTCTTCAATAAGATCACAAAAGTGCTCACTTGAGTGCATAGTGTTATATGGTAGGCTGAGCACCCAATGAAATGGGGATTCACGAAGTGTGAATGCAAGCAGCACACCGACCTGTTCGTAAGTAAACTCATCTTCCTCATAAATCATGGAAAGGAAGTTATGTAAGTGCTTAGACCAGGCCACTTCCCCTTCACCATCATACGTGTGAGTGGACAAGAGATTGAAAAGCTTCCCCGAGATAGAGACATCTTCACGATTAAAAAAAAAACCTTGGTGGAATAAGAATGCAAGACTCCATGGAAGATATGAAAAGGTTCAAAACTGGATGAGAGGAAACTGCTTGTCATTGGGCCCTCCTTCTAGCGCCAAAAATGTTGACGGTGCTAGACCTACCAACATGTCAAGGGGATATCCCTAGTAAGAATTCCAAATTAGAGCTTAGACTGTTTGGTGTAGGAGTCCCAGCAGTGGGTCGTAAGGTAATGCCTTAACCATGATGTCACACAGAGGCAAGTAAGATAACTCTGTCAGTAGCAACAGTGTGACTAATGTAGAGAGTCAAGGAATGTGTGTGAGAGGTTCCAACACTTCGAAGGGAGAGGAAGGTGACGGTGAGTTCCATGTTGAAATGGATTAGTCCCAAATCAGTTAGGAACACACCACACAAAGGACATGCACAACTTCAGGCAGAGTAGTCCACTGAGATATGGAAGTCAAAACAACAAGGTAAGATAACATGAAAAACACTCATGGATTTGTTTGAGATGAGTGTGATGACTGATATCACAAGGTTCATGAGAAAGGTCTGTTTGATGTCCAGCAAAGCAGTCAAAATAGAAAGTGACAAAATTAAAAACATATGCAACACATTAACAACAAGATTCATATAATTGCATACAAATTATTTCATATAAAAGTACTCAAGTTAAACAACATATATCATTAAGGTAACCAGAACAATACAAATACAATAAAAACATATGAATGAAAATGTGATGGCTCTTATTATTAAAGAAGTGTAAGTCACAATCACTCAATACACCATGTAAACCTGCTAGTCCCAAAAGTGAAATGTTACAACCATATCTGCCTGCTGCTCCAAAGAGATGTACTAGCTCCGTGCAGTGGAGAAGCAAAGGCGTGTTACAATACTGTCCAAGCCTTCTTCAAGATAGTCTTAGTAGAAGCTTGGCTGACCAAAATCCTTTATAATGAGTTATGAGGGACTATTTATAGAAAAGGGTGGGGTGACCCTTGACATTCCCATTTGTGACAGTTCAACTGCCCTCATGACTCTTCACCTACTCTATGACTGTTACATCTAATTGTTGACACTCGACTCACAGTTGACATGACTCAACATTACAATGCACATGTACTCATGTGAGACAACATGGCTTGAGCAAGCCTTGCAAGACTTCACTGACACTCAGTTTGCTGTGGTGAGACCAAATATTTGACATACTTGTGATGGTGAAGGTGGTGATCTGATTCCAAGCTTGGTCGTCTGTGATGGTGTGCATGTACCTCATGGTGGCATCTTGCTGAAGTGAACTCTTTCCTCTATTGCAACCAGTGCATTGGTTTGGCCACTTCATCCAACCCATACGCTAACATGCACATGGTCTTCTTGGGTACCGTTGAACCAAAAACACACTAATGCATAGTGTCCATGTTGATCTTCAAGTGTGTGCTAGTGGTCATGCACATCAACTTGCCGAAGTGCATGTTCATCCCCAGTTGGACTTGATTCTTGTCTTCGCCTTGGTGAGTGTGTTGAATGGGTTGGATTGCATATGTGCACTCAATGACATGCATGTTGTTGGATCCTTTTCATGTGATCAACAACACTACTAACCATGTTTGCTCTATGTCAGCTGCTAGAATGGATCCTTAACTCGTATTGGCGCAGTTTCATCCATGAGTGCATGTTGCACCCACTGCTGTTCCTATTCCTGATGCAACTCATTGGACTATCTGTGTAGCTTCATGTTCTTCCTGAGTTGTTTTTTCAACACATGCATCTTCTTCTTTGTTCCATCTTTTTCCTTCACGTGATCTTCATGTTGCATCGTCACTTCATAACCTAAGTCTCCAAAGTTTCTTTCATTATTAGTGGATCTGCTTGATCTTGCAACTTTGCTTTGCCTCTATGTTGTCAATAACCTTCCTCTTGCGTTCACTACATTCGGTATGCCACCTTCAGCTACTGTTCATGATGCTGCTCACTATGATGCTGCTAGTTGATGTCCTTATCCACGAACAACTTGATGTCTTCGTGAGTAGGCAAGCTCATAGACACTTGATCAACTGCATCTCCAAGCATGCTCTAAACAGTGTCTTCATCTCTGCTCTCCTTGAAGTGATTGTACTTGTACTACTGAGAGGCAGATGAATACCTGCGATACCTAGAGACATGGAAAAACTCGTAGTAAGTAATCTGTCAGTCGAAAACCAAAAAGAACATGAGAATTGACTTGCAACATACCTAGGTGAATGATCATGAAGGTTGAACAATTTCAGGCAGGAGGTCGGGAGACCGACTACCAAGACTACACAAGGCACAGTTTAGGTTACTAAGAGATTGACTCACTACTGGACTTGCACAATGCACATGCTAGTCTAGCTACTGACTGTTGGGATTATGCATTTTGCAATTCAAACTAGGAGGGACTATTGGCCCAGGGATATATTTACGCAATTTCTTAAGCGAAGCAGCTACTGTCCTCCAAAAATGCACAAAACCGTCCTGGAGGCCAGTGTTGGGTAGGAATGCACAAATATAGAGAGGAAGGTGAGCCTTCTTTCCCCAGATTGCACAATGTAGCCTTGGTGAAGGCAGAGTCCGGGCCAAGGTTGGCCTGAATCACCAACGAGCAACTGAAAGCAAATAAGATAGTAAATGCATGGTGACGCTAAGTGATAGCAGAAGTGATTGACAATGCATGCAAAACATGATTGAAATATTCAACAAATAGATCAACATGCATGTGGGTGAGGCAGTTCGATGGTTGGGTGAACATTTGTGCAAAATAGTCTTATGCATGCGATAACAGTGAGATAGCAATAAAAATTGAAATAGAGCTAGGACAAGCTAGAATACAGGTAAACGATAGAAGGCGTTCAAAGAAATCAAGCAAACAACACTAACACAAGCAAATACACAAAAAGTGACATAAATGTAGCCCAAGGCATGGGAAGCGAGCTTACCCCAAAAAAACTGAGCTGAATGTTCCGATTGCTCCTAAATGTGATGTGGGATTTCAAAGCTACAAGGTTGATGTGAGGAATGAGCTTTGCAGTATCTGGTTGATGAGTTTTGATAACATCGAGGTTGTGACATGCATGCCACAAATCTAGGGGAAGCGAAACTTAGAGGGAGGTTTCTAAATTGTTCCTTGCATGTAATCTCCAAATGCTAAACATAGATCCCTGAAACAAGGGATGCATATGCATGCTGCCTTGGGAGAAACAACCCATGCATGTAAGTTTGTTTTTCTCAGTCCCAGAGGGAACCAGTCAACTCAGCTGCACATGCAAGAGACTGCTTGACTGCTGGAAAAAAATGCACATTTATCTCTGGGAGTTGGGTTGTATGCCCAAGAGATTTGTGCAATTTCCGGGTTGAGCAATTGAATGCTGCCCAGATTTGTGCAAATCCTAGGTTGAACAACCTCCTACTGGGAAACTTTGTGCAAATCATGCTAGGAGGGTTGGCTAGCAGGATTGCGCAATCCTGGAGCCCAGCAGGTTGTTAGAGAGGATTGTGTAATTTATTGAGGGAAGGTTGGTTTTCCTCCAAAAATGTGCAATTTTCAAGGGGAAGCTACTCAGCCTGTAGCTAGACCAAGTATGGGTGAGTAGCTTGTGAAGGGAAAAGATCAAACTGTTATCGACAGGCTGCCTTTGAGCAAGAAAGACATTGAAGCTTGAGGACTTGACGAAGTGAGGCAAGCTGTTGTGAAGGTTGGTAGGGATGCTCCAAAATAGGCAAAGGAAACATTTTGGAGGGTGGTTGTAGCCGCTGCAACACTCTCCAATATTTTCCTCTGCCTACACTGGCTATCTCATCATCTATACCAATATCTTCAATTTTGCAATGCACTCCTTGACACCTATTAGAATTGTGGCTTAGCGATATTCTAATTTGTTCCATGATTCCACCATTTCTTCCTAGATTCTTTCCCCAATATGGTCCAAGTCCCCAAGTCCCCATCAGTGAGGACCACTGACATTATTTCCTTTGTCTTGTCTGCCTTCTGCTTCTTGTGGCAGCTTCAGCATATGCCTTTATTTTCTTTGTGACAACTTGGTCTATCTCTATCTTTTCAAAATCTTTGTTCTACTCATCACCTTTAGGAGGATCCTGGGTACCCTTGTCATATTTTTCCTCTTGTTATAATTCTTGCTCATCCTTATCCTTCCCACTCGCTTCCCCATGCTACATCGCATCCTCCTCTAATAGAGTATCCTCTATCTATGTCTCTTATGCAATGATCCACTTCGCAGGTCACTGATGTATCTATGCTAGGAGATCATCTTATGTCAGTAAATATGGTAGGGGATGCCATGTATTCTTTATGTCCCTACGAGCCTATATGTAAATTCTATGGAAGTCATCCTTAAAATTCATTGCAGAGATATACTGCTCGTATAATGTTGGGGAAAAGTGAGAGTGCTGGTTCACCAACATGTGTAAGTCCATATGGTATAAAACAAAAAACATTTTTTTATCTCATGCTCTTGCTGGTTCAGTGGTATACAAGGAGGCATATTGCGTGGCTTCAAAAACATCAAAGGGTACTAGAGGGAACTGTGGATCTTCTAAGTCTCTCCATGTAAGCATTATAATTATTAAAAATAACCATGCATAATGAAACGAAGTACCTTTCTCCTGAGCCTTGCAAAATTTATCCATAAATTCTTGGCAAAGATATGTGGTCTAGTTGTAGTCAATCCCATTAGCACATTACATAGCTAATGAAACTGCCAGTGCAGGGACTTCATTAGCTCGACACTTGCTCATGATTTTTCCAGCCAATATATGTGCTGTGAAGCGAAATCCCTGGTCATTGATTGAGTTGATATCATACTCTCCCTTCTCTATTTTCAATCTAAAGTTATTCTTCATGTTTCCTACTATGGCTCTATCTTGATATTTCCCAACAAAATCCTTTGCGGGGTTCAACCATTGATAAGGAAGTCTTGTGGTTCTCCATATTAGCATTGGGTCGATAGGGATCCTATTCCCCATCCATAGGCATCCATCGTGCACTAGCACAAGTAGTTGTCTCACATAAGATGTGCTTCCTAGAATTTTGCCAAAGTGCGACACATTCAACATATTCATCAAGCTCGACTGTACCAATCCAGCCATCCACTCCTAGGGTTCTAACATTGTCACACCACTCTCAGGTTAGTGTAATTGTTTTAAGTATTTGTCTGGTGTGAATTATGGATATTTTTTTCTGCCATTGAAATCATAGTCTGCAAACTTCAACTATGAAATATTCCCAAGGGTTTCTCCAGTAAATCACATTGACTCTGACAATAAAGGTGTGAAGGTGCCATACTTCGCGTCCTTCAAATCTTTCACTGGTTTTTCATTTGGTTTTCTTGGTGGAATATATGGTGGGAGAGGTGACAGGAACCTTGCACCATTTGTTTCCATTTTCACTTGCTCTGCTTCTTCCTCACTATCGCTTACCTGTTTAGGCTCTTTCTGAGGCTCAACATGTCTCTTTTCTTCTTTATTCTTTGTTCTCTTCTCTCTGCTCTTTTTATTTTGCGAAGGTCTCCATTGCATGTGTGATGATGCTGCTGTAGGTGGTGATGATTTTGCAGGCATATCAGATGATATTGCAGGCATATCAACTGATGCTACTTCCATGACTCTAGCTAAGCCCTTCTCACTAAATATACGAATAAATTATTCAGGCGTCAGGGCATCCATGTGAAAATTTCTGCAACTTCTCTGCAATAGCAATATTCGTACTCTCAGAATAGAAAAGTGACAAATCTAGGTAGGACACACCTTTTTATAACAAATTTAAATTTCTAACCCCATCATTAGCTCATATTGTGTTCATTAATTTCATATCTATCTCTAGATTTGGTCAATTTGTCCTCATAAATGCATCGCTCCGCATGGTTCAACACAAACTTTACTTTTTAATAGTCATATATTCTAGATGAACTTTGATGCATCCCATATTGTAGTGAAGCAACCCTTCTTACATCTAGGCTGCTACGAACTTTGAAATAATCTAGAATGTGGCAAGTAACCTCCTATGTCAAAGCTCTCTCTACAACATATTTTATAGTCCAACGCCCACTTTCAACTACAGGTGGCACTAATACTCCTCTTCTTTCTTCAGAGTGAAGCTGTAGGGGTAGGGTTGGCCCTACACAACTTCAACCTACTACTATTTACTCTTTCTTTAACCAATTCTACATTTAATTTTGCTAAATGAACTATGCCTCCATCAGTAATATTCTTGATTATGTATGATCCCAACCAATGTATCTTGAATTTTCCTGGAAATTTTACAAACTTACTATCATAAAGGAGAACAAGGTCTCCTACCTGGAACTTCTTTTGCTTAATATGTCTATCATGCTAGGCCTTTTCTCTTGCTTTATGTACCTACTAATGGAATCTTGCTATAAATCTATCTTCCTCTAAAGCAAGCAACTGTGACATTCTTTCCTCCATTATACCAGGGTCTACCATATTTGTAAAAGCTGCAATCCTCAAGCTAGACACGATGTACTCCATGGGAATCAAAACTTCTTGATATTCATGAAGTAACTTTACTGACTATCTCCTCATCCCATTAGTCTCCTATTATTTCAAACTTGGGTTCCTTCTCTAATCCTATTTTCACCTTCTTGGTCTTTAGTGGCTTCATTATGTCTCGTGTTTCTAGCTCAGGTACAGTTACTTCATGGTATCCTTCTGAATCTTCTATGTCGATGTTGCGAGGATATTATTCTTCATCTGTAGTAAAGTTATAGCACTCCAGTGCATTTTCTATTTGTGCATCCCAATCATGTTGCTTCCATGTCAGCGGGGTTACATTCTCAAAGACCCTCTTCTTGGTTGTCTGAAGTGCCAAATCTATGTTTGGAAAATCATCCTCAAAGATAAATGTTAATATCCTTAGGGGAATTTTGAGGTATAAAATGGGCCTCCTAAGAAAAATGTACAATCAAAATAAAATTTATAATAACAAATAGGATTCATGTTGGCTTAATGGGGCCTGACCTAGGTTCAACATTATCTGCACGAACCAAAAAAGCCCTAACTCTTGGCCCTTTCGGAAACAACCTACATAGTGTAGGCTGTAGCCTCACCTGAAGCAGTAGTGAGGGATGAAAGAACTAGGTTTTTTCATCCAGAGGCTTGTGTGATAGGTTCTAGTGGTTTCTAGGGCTTAGATCTACCTTTGCAAACCACTAACCTTCTCAAATAGATTTTTTTTGTAAATGTGCTTAAATGACTTCGAGATCTTCATGAAGGTTCTTAATCATTCATAACATGCATAAATATTACTGATCTACTATTTTTGTGTACCGGATAAGAATTAATTAATTTAAATTACAACAAAGGGAGAAAATACAATAAACTTGCAGAAGTGAGAAAGAAGACACAAATGCATCATAATTGGCTCAAAACTGTCTTTTTTAAGTATAATCAATTTAGTACAGACTTCTTTTTCCTGCACACTTAGTTGCAAGGGCCCATACACTCAGCTTGCAAACTTGCTAAGGTCTCTATGCACTCAGTTGTAGGAGCCTTCCCCTTCCACCTAAGTATAGGAAACAAACATTTCCTACCTTAACTTCTTGCCCAAAACAATGATCTTCTATCTTAGTTACCTTTTTAGACTCGCTATGACTCATTTATATATATAATTTTTCTTACAATACCATGGTCTGCAGACCATGTGCGGGTCTCAAAACCTCCCTATTACTTATCCACCTAAGGGACTAAAGCCCCTTTGACTCATAATATCTTAGCGCTCCGCTTCCACATTTCGCAGAGACTTCACATGATTACAAAGAGATATTACAAAATTTACCCAAACTTTGACCAAAACTTAACCCAGGGACCCCATCCAAGTAGGCCCCCAACAAAAATTGGGTGACTCATCCTCGAGTCACTCAACTGGTGCTGTAATCTAGTCCCGGAGTTTTTCGAACTTCGCCGTCAAAACCTACAAATCTGTTGTACCCTGCACCATGGCCTGCTACACTTCTTTGACCAACTTCTCTGTAGTAGGGCCTTCCACCACGAGGCCCATTTTCTGTTGTGTTTGTTGGATGGCCTTTAATCTGCCTTGAACTAAAAGAGTAAGTTGGCTTGCTTCCTTAGTCCATGGTTGTGTTCTAGCCCTTAATATGGCCTCTTTATGGCACCACTCTTCAATCTCTGTCTGCAGTTGTTTTTTTCCTGTAGTTGTGTGAAGCACTGGATTAGCACCAAAGTGCATGCAATCAACCTCCTTTCATCAGACTACTACTGCATCTCCCTAATATTAGTGCCAATATTCTGTAGAGTGGGATCCTCCTGCAGAGATGTCCAAAGTTCCATGGCCTACTCAAATAAGTTGGTGCAGTCCTTGACTGCGGTGGCTAATGTGACCATCCCCTCTTTAATTTCTTCTTCGTGCTACTCTTAGACTTTTGGCGGAGTGGTTGGCTACAACTTCAACTACAACTATGACATTTGCAGTTGAAGTTTAAATTGGACTTGGCTTATTTCATCCTTTGATTCCCTGACCACTGTAGCTAACTTCCAAATATTTTATGTTGACTCTGCATCTTTGGGAATGTTGAGCTCTAGCAGTTTATTACATGCCTGTGTAATTTCTTCTTCCAAGTTTTGGCTATGCGTGGCCATTTCTTCCTTCTCCTTTAGTGCCCATTCTTTATCTGTGAATATTTGCTAATTGTTGGTCTTGACCTCACTGATCACTAGTAGCACGTGTTGCTCCCTAACCCTTAGCTCATCTGATACTACTTGGTGTAGTTCATGGAGGGTCTAGATAGGAAGTACCATGAGATTGACACCTAGATGATTGAGCTGTGAAAACTGGGTGTTCACTTCCTCTAACTGTGCACATAGCGACCCTTATGGTAATTGAATGAATCTAATATCTAGAGTCTGATTTGTATCTAGCACAGTCACGCTCGATTGCTACAATATCGCCTGAATCTCTCTTGCCCAGTCCACTCTCGCTTGCAGCCATCCCATTTGAATATGAAAATCATGTAGATCTTTATGCACATTGCCCAGTGCCTGCTGGTACTACTTCTCGAACTATGTCCACATTTTTGTTTTGGTGTCATAGACCTTATCTTTGATTTCATCAAAGTCCCCCTCAGTGAGGTCCATTGGATTGACATGTGCATGCCTGTAGAACATCTGTTTCTTCCTATGTTCTGAATTCGTCTCCTTGGAGCACTTTTGTACTATAAAGGGGGTGACCTTCTCCATGCCGCTGCCTCCTTCAACATCAGACTCCTCCTGGTCCTTGGTGTGATGAGAAGAAGACTCAAGATCAATAGTAGTTTCCTTGGTGACCCTCTCTTTCTCAATAGTTTCCTTGGCAAAAACTTCCTTCTTTTACTGTGCAAATTTCTCTCGAGCTACAGCTTCCTTAGCTTCCTACTTTTGTGCTATTATGATCTACGTAGAGGAAATTTCCCTAGCCTTGATTGTATGCACACTGATATCTGAGGGGTGCAACCATTCCCCTCGCCATTTCCCAATAACCTTTCCACATCTTCCTCACTAACTAGGTAGGGTAACTTGTACCATGTTTTCTTCAGACCCTATCTCGCACGAATAAACACATTGTGAAACTCTGCCTTGAACTTTGCATTAGCGTCTAGCTATTCATATAGAGTCAGTGATAGCCTCAGCCTCTAGTTGATCACCATGTGGAGATCCATATTTACCATCACTCAAAACATTTTAGTCTCCATGACCCTTGTAGGGTCCTTTGTCGCCCATAGCGAAGTGAACTTCACGACTTTTGGTAAATCAGGTTCTTATGGAGGGAATTGATTGTCTTCTGACAACCTCCACACGACTAGCACAATCAATAAAAATGGCCAAGCATAGTGAAATGTCTTTCCCTCATCTTGTGCTTTTTGACAGTTGGCCAAATTTTCCTTGTAGAGGTACTGTGTCAAGTTGTACTACACACTCTTAGCACATTGTGCAGCTAATGAAATTACCAGTGTTGGAACCTTGTCTGCTTAACACTTCCTCATGATCTTGCAAGCCAAGATCTGTGCTACAAATTGTACCGCCTTATTGGTAATAGAGTGGATGGAATATCTGCGCGACTTCTTTACCAAGCCAAACTCGTTCTTCATTTGGTCCGTGAGTTTATTTTCTTTAATTTTTCCTCCAAATGCCTCTGCTGGATCCACCTCTTGATGGTGCAACATAGTGATCCGATGGATAAATATATCAGTAATATGGATGGGTTCTTCCAACCAGAGACACCCATCATGCTCTAGGGTGAGAAATTGTTGAACACATACTATGTTGATGTTGGTTCTACTTAGAGAGCAATGCGGAATAGCGAGCATGTTCAACATGCCTGCTTTCTCAACCCCAGTGACCCACTTCATTGGCTCCAATCGTGTTACTCTGGTCTCTTCATAATAAATCTTAGCAAAATAATTATTTGGAAAAAGCTTTGGGAACTTATCATGGTCTGCCAAGTCCCAATCCTCTATCTTGAGCGAGGGAATGTGCCCTAATAACACGCCTTCAAAAACCACCTTCTCTGGCAGCAGTGGTGTAGAGACCATAAATTTGGCGGTATCTAGGTCTTTTGGAACCTTCACTTTTCCTTTTCGTGGTGGGATATACTTTAGGATCCAATCCATAGGCTCATCCTCTTTGGCTTCCATCTCCTTAATTCCTCCATTAAGTTCTTCTTTATCAATATCCAGGGGCTCATGCGGTTGCTATGACTTATCCATTTTCCCCTTTTGGCGAACCTCAGTGGGGTTTTTCCGTGGTGAATGTCTCACCGAAACTTGCTGTGACTTCTTTTGTTTCTTCCCAGTGGCATACAACTTAGGCTTGGGTGACCTTGGCACCGTAGGTATAGAGGGTGTTGCTTCCATGGACGGTGCAACTTCAGAACTTGTGGCTTCGGTTGCAGGGCGAGTTTCAACCATTCTGTCCAAGAAGGCCTTACAAAAAGTTTCAGACACATTAGCTAACCATCGGCGTGAGAAATTTTCTTCCCAATCAGGCTCGTTCATAGACTTTGGCTCGTGGTGCAACAAAAGGCGAGAAAGCTCATAATATTTTTTCAGATAGAAAAGTGTTCTAATGCAGGGGGCATGCTGGATTTATAGGAGATTTCAAATTCAAATCCAACCGTTCCCTCGAATTTGCGATCATTAATTCATCTTTGGCTATAGATTTCCAAAGATTTGCACCATAAATGTGGCCTCCCCTCTCCTCCTAACAAAATTTTTGCAATCCAATCATCTACAATGCACCCAACAACTACCTTTTGACCCGGTTACATGACACCAAATTCCATGGTGCAACTCTCTTTGGCGCCCTATTTTCTTCCATCACGCAGCCCCCTTACTTCGTCTTTTCAACTTTTGGTCAATGTAGTTTATAGTCCTGTACTTTCTTGTAGCTGTTTGGATTACTAAGACTATCCTGCCATCATATAGTCATTGCTTAGGGGTAGGATCACCCTTGTACAACTTCAATCGACTGCCATTGACTATTTCCAAAAATAATTCCCCATTCAACTTGGCGAGTTGAACTGTGACACCATCTGTAATTTCTTTGATGACATATGACCCCAGCCAATGCATTTGAAATTTTCTAGGAAACTTCGTGAATTTTCTATCATAAAGTAACACTAAATAATTTACCTAGAAGGTGCACTTCTTTATATGTCGATCGTGTCAGGCCTTTTTGTGCTTCTTTTGCACTTGCTGGTGAAATCCTACCAAAAACCTATCTTCCTCTAATTCCATTAGTTGCGCAAGGCGTTCCTCCATAGTCTTGCAATCAACCATATTACTTAGCATTGCAATCTGCAAGCTCAAAAAATATACTCCATGCGCATCACATCCTCCATCCCATAGACCAACCTAAACAAAGTTTGGCCTGTCATTTTTTTACACGTTTTCCTAGATGCCCATAGGACTGCGGGTATGTGTACATCCCAATTATTTCTTTTCATGTTGCATACCTTCATCAGCACGCTCTCCAAGATCTTATTGGATGCTTCAACCGTACCATTAGCTTGAGGATGATAGGGTGTACTCTTTCAATGATAAACTAGGAATTCTTCAAGCATCGCGGAATTTTTTTTGTTTAAGAAATACGTACCCCTATTTCTCATCAGTAACTTAGGACACCCAAAACAGGTCAAGACAATTTCAAAAAGGAACTTCACAACTGTAGTAACACTACAGTCTTTGACCAGCTGTGCTTCTACCCCTCTCATCAAATACTTAGTTGCGGTAATAATGTATTGTGTGCCTGTCTTTTTCCCTAGTGGTTGTATTAGACCTACAAAGTCAATCGCCCATTTTTCCAATACTTGCAAATAAATCTATGGGTTTAAGGGCTGCTGGCTTAAGGGGGTCTAAACCAGGTTCAGAGTTGTTTGTTCCAACCAACAAAACCCTAACTACTAGCCCTTTCGGCAACAACCTACATAACGCAGGATGCAGTCTCACCTGAAGTAGTATTGGGGGATGCTAGAACTAGGTTCCTGCATCCAAAAACCTTGTGATAAGTAATTTGAACCCTCGTAGCTCAGATCTACCTTCACATAGATCTATGTATTCCTATGGTCCACTACTACAACTCTATGTAAATGACCCTCACACCTTCATGAAGGTCAAAGAAGCAGACTAGCGACTTTCCATAGTAAATACTACCCGTAGATCTACCTTCGTGAAGATCTACCTAATTTGAACAAAGATCATACAGATTTGGCATATACCTTTGCAAAACCAGACCATTACTCATTTTATGCATTGAAAATAAAGATTTAACATATTTGTGCAATAATTATACTTTGTTCCATAGAAAACAGATCATTAAGTAATAACAAAAATAAGACTAAGAAACATATGCAAGATATTCATTCCAAAATAAGTCTTTATTATATTCAACATTCATATTACAGACATTTTCCACCCTACGCACCCAGCTGTAGGGGCCTGCACACTCATATATGGACTTATCAAGGTCTCTATGCACTCCGCTGTAGGAGCCTTCCCCTTTCACCTAAGTACAAGAAACAAAACTTCTTGCCTAAGCATTTTCCCAAAACAATAATATTCTATATTAGTTACCATATGTAGACTTGCTATGACTCAAATATTTATTTCCTTTCTATTACAATACCATGGCATGTGGTGTTATGAAACCAGCTCAAGAAAAGATAGAAAAGAGAGATCAACACCTTAGAATTCAGCCTCTTCGAGGGGGAAACCTCCTTTAAATTACATAAATGAACAATTCTTAGATGATTCAAATGAAAAAGACATCCTCCTTATATATAGAGTCTAAGGGGTCATAACATAATCAGAGCCGACATAACAATAATAATGTAAGGGCACAATAATAACAATAGTGGGCTTCTATGGGGCACAATAGTAACAATATGGGCACTACATGGGTACATCAATATAATAAGTGGGTTGTACTAATAACAATAAGGGGTTACACTAGTAGTATAGGGGCCTAACATGCCCCTCTCCTTCAAAAAGCGTTGTCCTCAACGCTTGAGTAGTTCTTGATGCTTCTGTATAAAATTCTTGTCCTCCCATGTGGAATCTTCAGCGGGTAAGTTCTTCCACTTGATGAGATACTCTGTAATTGATCGATTTCGTAGCTGTCGGGTTCTTGTTTCTGTGACTGCTCCAAGTTCCAATATGATTTTTCCTTCCTCTTCAATTTCTGGAAATATTGTTTGAATTGGGATCTTTTGCAACTTTTGAGTAAGTGGCCATACTTCTTTGTCCTTCTTCCATTCATCCCTTGCTTCGTTTATCCAATCTGGTTGGATAGTAGAATTGGCACACAACAATGCTTCCACATCCTCATCCTTTCTTGAGAGTGCATCTACCACCACATTTCCCTTTTTTGTAGATGATTTCAAAGTCATAACCCAACATCTTTGTGACCCACTTTTGTTGCTCTTCAGAGGATAATCTTTGTTCTAAAAAGTATTTAAGGGCTATCATGATCTGTTTTTACCTTGAAGTGTCTTCCCATTAGGTAGGGTCGCCATTTATTAAGTGCATGGAGTATTGCCAACATTTCTTTCTCATAAATAGCTTTGCTTAAAAACTTTCCCTTGATGACGACTTTCAAAAGCAATGGGTCTTTCATCTTGCATTAGAACAACACCAATTCCGTTTCCTGAAGCATCACTTTCCACAATAAAGGTTTTTGTGAAGTCTGGTGTAGCTAAGACCCGTGCTTGGCACATTGCCTCTTTAAGATGTTCAAAGGCCTTTGTTGCTTCCGGAGTCCATGAAAATGCATCTTTCTTCAATAATGTTGTTAGAGGTGCTGCTATTCTCCCATAATTCTTAACAACTTGCGATAATACCCTGTCAACCCGAGAAATCCTCGCAGATGCTTTATGGATGTGGGGATTTTCCATTCTTATAATGGCTTTAATTTTTCTAGGGTCTACTTAACAACCTTCATGAGATGCAATATGACCAATATTTCCCACCTCTTGTATCAAAGAAGCATTTGGGTGCTTTTGCATATAATTGGGTTTCTCCTCCAATAGTTTTGGCACCCTGTCAAACATGTTCAACATGATCCTTCCAAGACTTACTGTAGATTAGTATATCATCAAAAAATACTAGCACAAATTTTCTAAGGAAGGGTTTGAAAATGGAATTCATCAACCTTGAAATGTAGAAGGTGCATTGGTAAGGCCAAAAGGCATGACCAAAAATTCATAATGACCCTCATGAGTTCTAAATGTTGTTTTCGGAATGTCTTCGGTCTTCATTTTGATTTGATGAAATCCTGAACGAAGATCCAACTTGGTGAAGTAAATTGATCCATGCAATTCATCCAGTAATTCATCAATGACAGGAATGGTAAACTTATCTTTAATAGTGAGCTTGTTGAGCTCCCTATAATCTAGACACATGCGCCATGATCCATCCTTCTTGTGCACCAATACTACTGGAGCAGAGAAATATCTTTGACTCGGTTGAATTATACCAACCTCTAGCATTTCTGTAACCATACGTTCAATGTCACTCTTTTGGGCATAGGGATATCTTTATGGCCTAATGTTTGGAGAAACACTTCCTGGAATCAGATGAATAGCATGATCATGAACACACATAGGTGGGAGACCTTTGGGAGTCTCAAATACCTTGGAATGATTGTCCAAGACTTTTTGGAGATATGGAGAAATATAT
>APFE030320978.1:166737-192230 GCA_000404065.3 Pinus taeda
GCCATTGATGTAAACCTGTCGCCGGAAGTGAGAAACTTGCCATTGAGGCATGCAAGCTTCAAAGTACTGAAAGGGTTGTTCCTAGGTCGACTTATTGCATAATGAGCTGATGTCGACAAGAAGCGACCCATCATAGGAGGGTCTTAATGAATCCCACATCTACGACACGGAGCAGAGCAAATGATTTTGGAGTTGAATGCAATCTGATGATACAAGGTTCAGGGTGGCGGTCATGAAAGAATGGAGCGTGAATGTATTGCAGTGGATGAGACACAGGTGAATTCACTGAGCGACTTCCATTGAACATACTGGCGACACTGAAAATGGATTGGTAGCGTTAACCCCAAAGATGGATGGTGTGATGGACCAATGGTGATATGATCAGTGAATGGAATAACCCAACCTGACTCAAACATGGAGTGAAAGTGTCATGTTCAAGAGTGACTTGCTACCAATAAAGTTTCTTCAAGTTTTCTTCCCAATTTTTCCCCAGTCATTGTTGACCAATACCTCTTTATTTTTATCAAGCTTGAGGAGGATAACATATGCTTGTTCTATAATCCACCCTTCAGGCGAACCCGTCGCTATGTTTTAACGAGCCTAGCGACAGTGAAACTCATTCTTGTCCATTTGGACAAGTTTGTCGCTATTGATTTTAACGAGTTTAACGACAATGATAACTCGGTCCTTTTTCAATTTCAGAGAGTCTGAAAAGGGACGGAAAGGGAACTCCAATGGTTCTTTTTCGTCATATAATCCCTTAAGTCTAAAAAAGTGTAAAATAATATGAAAGGGATGATTTTTTTGTAATTTTAACGAGCCGAACAAGACCAGTGCTTGATCTTTTTGTGCAATAATCCCTCAGGTCCAAAAAGATTAAAATCTAGAGGAGGGTTAGCACTTATGATGACTTTAACGAGCTGGAGAGGCCAATAGCTCGGCAATCTTTTCATATTTTACGAGTCAGGTGAAAAGAGCTTAAAGGAGATTTGTTTTTTGAGGAACGAGTGATAATTTCGAGTAGAAACTGATTCTAGGTAAGGTTTGGAATTTTCCAATCACGACAGTGTCACAAGGATGGCTAGCAAGATCACCCATCGCAGCTTTCCTCAAAAGGGTAAACAGTCAAATGGAGGCGTATGATCGGCTAAAACATAGTGGAGGTGATGATGAGAACACGAGCAAGGCTTAAAAGCTAATGATAATGCATTCACAACGGTTATTTATTGGAAATTGGTTCATTTTTTAATGATCTTAAACTCTGCGGGAAACATTTGCTCATTACTTAGGTTTAATTTTTAACAAGCTTGAACTTCACATAAAAACTGCTCGTGCCAGTCATATAATAAGGATATCTCATCTATAGATTCCTTTTTTTATGGAGCTTGCACCTTTCAAAGCTTTGCCCCGCATCCTTTCTTTATGCAAGTTAGGAACGACCAATCCTACGAATTTAAAGGGTTTGAGAATCTACAAACTAAGAAAATAAATGATCACTCTTCGCTTGCATGCAAAAAGGTTTGCATGCCCCCAGGTATAGTGAAAAATTTCTAGGCTACCATTTAGAAGTTCTCGCATCTGCAAGATAGTTTCCATCCACATAGAAAATAGAAACACTTCCTGGCTTAGTCCATCTGGACAAAGGTGATTCTAACTCCAACCACCTAACCTTGACGAGGGAATCTCATTCCGGTCTAACCCCCTTTTCCTATATGGACGGGTGTCGGACCAGTCATCCTCCTTTGCGGAAACCTACTCTATACCTAGAGTTTCCCTACCGGAGTAGGCCATGGTGCATTCCCCCTAGGTTTCAGACATGTCCTCCCGAATTACTCGCACTCTTCAAGTAGATGGACTGGAGATTGATGAGACATTCCTTACGTGAAAAGACCATTTAGGGATGGCATTTGACTATTAGCTATGTGTGAGCCGAGGAACGAAAGCTGGTCTACGAGCTGGACCACTCGGCCTTCATGCGGAAAACATATTACTCTAAAGAGTGAGGAGACAATGGCTCCGATGCTATAAATATAGTCGTGCCCAAGGAGTAGATTATAATCTAGAGGTCCTTAGACCACCATTACGTTCATATAAATGGTTTTCCTTCTCAACGTTATGGGCACATTGGGAAGGATCCCTAACCGTCGTCTGGTTCCGTTGTCGAAGCCTGTCAGATTTCTCATCTCAGGTAGAAGCGATGGTGAACCAAGAGCTTTCCAAGCAGTTGAGGAAAGGATACTCACAGAAGCCCCTTCATTGATGATGGTACCGACCATGACCATTCTGTAAGCTTGTACAATGATTTAGAATGGTACACTAGCTGGTAAACAGGGTCTGCTTAGTAGATTCCAATCAAAGGAAACTACTAGGTTGCTTGGAGGTGGGACCGAATAGACAGTCGGATATGGCTCTAACGAAATTCCTTCCTGCGGTAAAGGAACGGGTAGATTGCCCCCATGTTCATTGGAGTTTGTGTTTATGAAAATAATTCGAACGGTGTCATTCTCATTCTCTTTAGTGACTGTATCATCTGAAGACTGACCTTCTGAAGGCAAGATCGGGTCAACTGCCACCTCGACCTTTTGAATTTCGTCTTGTGTGGATTCAGAGGGTTTATCTTCAATGATAGATGCTTTGACCGACCATAATGGCGTGTCAGTCGGATTTTCAACCAGTGATGGACTCGACAAGAGTTTCTTATATCCAGGAGGAAGCCGTAGTGGTGAAGCTGGGTGGTTATCGAAAACTCTTTAACTTCGTCTAGGAAGGGACAATGGTGGACGACGTGATCGCCCTCACACAGTTTACAAGAATATTTAAATTTCCTTTTCTGTCTAGATACTTTTCTTTCACTAGTTGATGGTGTACTTTCAACACGATCAGAGGTTGATGACATTGGGTTGTGCAAACGAGGAGACCAGTCCCTTAAGATCTGAGGGATGCAAGGACAATCTCGATGATAATGGTCTCCTTTGCAAATGACACATGGAGATTTAGGCTTGGACGGTGCAGTGTGTGGATTTTCGCTAGACGATGCATGGTTGCCCCTTTTTGCCTTTGGCTCCTTCTTCTTCTTTTCCTTCTTCTCCTTTCCCTTCTTCTCCTTCTTAGTTACTTGATTTTCAGCTTTACCAGCTTCATCAAGTGAAGAGGAAGGAGGAGAGGGAGAAAAAGATGAAGTAGAAGGTTGGGGGGTAACTCTAGTATCATCTAGTTGCTTACTCGATTTTTCAGGAATTACGGTGTTCTGAACGATAGAGGTAGAGAAGAGCCATATGGGCAAGCCAATCGTCAATCCTGGAAGTAACAATGTGGACATATGGGGTGCACCAACATCTCCCCAAGAGGAGAAAGGACTAGGATTTCCTCCAAGGGGAAATCCTTGGTTGGTGGACTCCATTTTTCTTAACCTAAGACCAACAAGGGAATAATGATGTTATTCTGATTAAAATAAATTTTAGACGCTTTGACACAACTCTGTTTTTTCAATTTTTAAGAGTCGAGAAAAAAAAAAAAATGACTCTAGTCACCTTCAATTTTTAATGAGCCTGAAGTGACAAGTGCTCAGATGGAACTTTTCCTTTAAGGAGTCTGAAAAGGAACGAAAGAGACTACTCTAGAAATCTACACAGAAGGATTACCAAACCAATCGCAAAACTGCAGAATACTTTTTATGGTACGACAATAAATCTTCCCGAATTCTATGTTCAGTGCATTGCGATCGATAGGGCGGTAGACACAACTTCCTAAGGATAAAGGATATAACCTATTATGGTCTCCCAATATATACTCGATGGTACGTGGGAGCACAAGTCCGTATTAGCACTTGTTGTCTCAAAGAGGAGGAATCACCC
Source organism: Pinus taeda (assembly GCA_000404065.3). Taxonomy (NCBI): domain Eukaryota; kingdom Viridiplantae; phylum Streptophyta; class Pinopsida; order Pinales; family Pinaceae; genus Pinus; species Pinus taeda. The sequence goes on from APFE030320978.1 coordinate 170,592, forward strand.
AACCAACAATGAAAGCAATAGTTACCAAGCTTTATGACGTCGGAATACGTCTCTAGCCTAGACTTCTAGATGTTGTGCGTTAGGTTCCAAAGCGTTTTTATGTTCATTGAATTTATTTTACAGTTGATTTTGCTTAAGAATTTCTCTTTCACATCCACCGCGTGATGTAGATATATAATTCCTAAAATGAAATCTAAGATGATAAACAATCGTTCAATCTTCTTTTGCAATGAAAATCCTAGCTACTAAGGAAAGAGAAATGAGGTTCTTTCAACATAGAGCACAGAGCACACACTAGATACACTGTCCTAAATCAAATCAACAAGCATTCTAAATGCAAATGCACATGCATGTATTTGTTTTCAGCCTTCTTAATGTGTGAATGACAAGAAGAATGCTAAGTACAAATTTGAATTATCTTTTCAAAGCGACAATACTAACAAATTTCACTTCAAAACGAAAGGAAGATAATGACGACACTTTGCAATTTCGAATTGAAAATTGTTTTTGACACTTGAAAAAACTGCTAATTCAAATCAAATACAAGAGTAACAGTAAAATTGACCATCAAGAACAATAAGATTCTCTTCTATGACTAAAAACGACACTTGCGACACTTGCAAATCAAGAAGCGATAGTTTGATTACGCTACTTCTTTGTAAAAGAGAACTGAAAACGACACACAGTACATAAAAGCATTGACATTTCTTTGCAAAATGGAGGTGGAATGATGAAAAGAAAGGGGGTTTCCACAGTGGTATACTGATCACAGACAACAAAACTCCTGAATTGAGTTGAAGAGAGTGAAGAAAAACCAAAGACTGAACGCAAAATTAACCTTTTCTAAACATCATACCTGTTACACAGGGAATCCATTATGCATCCCACCTACTGCACACGGGAGGTGCGATGCATACAGACTTCCTTGAAGAGAGGGTGTGATGGTACCAGTGCGAGACTTTTACTTGGTCTTTGGTCACAATTTGCAGTTCAGTTCAGGGAATTAGGCCGAGCAAGTGATGTTCAGTAAATATAAATCACAGGTGCTGATTTAATGAGATTACTAGATCCACCACTAGAGCAATCAGAATGTTTGCAGATCGATTGTTCAATTTATAAACAAAACCCGGAGATAGACTGAAGCAGCATTGATCTACTTTGCACTTGCATAGAAAATGCAGTTCAAAGGCTAGCTGGCTTGAATTCAGGCTCCATCTGTAAGTTTATAAAACAAACAAATATAGACTAGAAAACAATCTATTCGCTCCCCAGCGGAGTCGCCATTTTGTTATTGGGAAATCTAGTTTCCACTTGGAGTTGTTAGTCCCACTAAGACTGGTAGCTATCTTAGAAACAAACAAACTAAAACTACTTTCGCTTTCATTTATGAGAAGTAGATAAGAGGGGAACAAAGGACACCAAACTCAGTCTTGCGCTTGGTTCCTTGCTTGGTTCCTCTCCTTTCTGATAAATCTTTGCAGCTTCTTCTTCGTCTACCCAGCTTCAAAGAGCACTTGTGGAATCAAAGCAGCATAATACTATCGAAGAACAAAGATCTACAATCATAAGAAATACAGAACCAGATATGTATTGACCACACAAATGCATATATCATCAAATGTACAAGAATGTGGAGGAAAACTTAAATAGCTTTATTAATATCAAGAATAGAAAAGAGGATTACAACCAATTGTTCTGGCCCAACATCATCCTCTAGCATGAAAGCCCTTCTTCACCTCATGTAAAGCTTAGATCACCCAACACTATGATGTTGCAGCAGGAAACCAACAACACTTCCTTACAAGATACAAGATTCCAGCCTCTGGATCTCTGTGATGAGGGATCCATATATAAATGTTTGTAGGGGGGTGAGTCAGCTTCTAGGATTTTGATTAGTGTCATCTCTCTAATAGTTCTTGATTCCACCTGGAGATTGATGATCTCTTACTCATCCCTAGGCGAATTCAGAGAGGCAAGTGTCAGAGGAGAAGTTTCTGGAAGATTCCATGATCCTCCACCTCACAAACTGTTTCTGCCATTTGTCCATTCTCACCCATCGCACCCTACAAAAGGGCTTTATAGTATGCATCACACCCTTTACACTGATCAAGTGAGATGCATTGCACCCTCTGCACTGGGCATTTTGTATGGTCGAGTTTTGACCAGTTCTGAGCAGTTTTCTGTGGAGAACTTCTGGGGGATGATGTAATCAGCTGACCTTGTTCCTTTAGGGCATGAAGCAACACTTTTAGGGACTTAGGATCCCTTGGTTTATGGACATGTATGATTGGGGTTGCAGTGCCCAAAAATGTCTATAACATCCCTAGAGTCTGCATGTCCTACTGTTGAAATTTCTACCACAAATATGTTGTGGTGTCTGTAACTTTATCACCAATTTCATCTAGATCCCCTTATATGAGGATCATCGGATCTATGCACTCTTGTTTATCTGATTTGTTCTTATTTTGTGGGCCAGAAGTTGTCTCCTTACTGCACTTTTTCAATGTGAAGGGAGTGCTCTTCTCCTCTCCACCATCTCCGCCTTGCTCTGATAGTTCTTGCTCCTCAATATGATGGGAAGCCAATACTTAAACTTCCTTTGTGTCAGTGCACTCTATCTCAGAACGCTCTTTCGCAACACACTATGTTTCCGTAACTGCCATAACAACAATTTCTTTTTTCTCAACCAATGCTCATGCTACTTTTTATGCAGCTTCTTTTCGCTTTTGCGTAGCTGTTTTCTATGCAACAGAGATTTCTCCACCCTTATTGGTACCTGCACCAACGTCTGTGGGTTCGTGCCACTCTGCTGGCCAAATCCCCACAATATCCTACACATATATCTCTGAGACTAAGTATGGCATATTATGCCATATATGTTTAGGGCCCTTTGCCTTTATTGACACATTATGGAAATCGACCTTGAACTTCACAAAGGCCCGCAACTACTTGAACAAGGATGGAGACAACCTTGGATGTTGATTGATAACTGTGCAGAGATCCATTTCAACTAATATCTAGAAAATCTTTGATTCCTTGATCTTCACTTTTCTCTCCAAACTCCTTGGCAGGGTATGCCCCTTTATAGGGAAACTTTGTAATCCTATGGATGAGAATATTTGTGATAGGGATGGGTTCACCGAGCCATAAGCACCCATCATGCACTAGCACGAGCAATTGGTGCACACACATAGTGTTGATAATGGACCTATGAAAATGTGGGATGCAAAGCATGTGCAACAACCCAACCTACTCAACACCTCTAGCCCAGTTCATGTGTTCTAGCTGGGTAACTGAATTTTCTTCGTAATAGATCTTTGTCATGTATTTGTTAGTGGCTAAGTGAGGGAATCTCTCGTGGTCTGTGAGATCCCAATCCTCTAGCTTCAACACTGGAATTCGCACTAAGACCACGCCTTCAAATATGACATGTTCTGATAATAGTGGCATGGAGACCATAAATTTTCCAGAATCTGGTGTTGGGTTGTGTTATATTATTTCCATGACTAGCCCACGTAGTTAACCAGGGGTTTACAAGGGGGGTGGATCCCGCCCCCCTTTATTGCACCGATTATGTAATGGGGGGGGGGGGTCACAGAGGGTTTTGAGGTGTACCCATAACCCCACTTTATGTGGTCCAGGGCAGCGCCCCAGAAAATTTTGGTTTTGGACCCTATGTTAGGATGGGTAGACCCACTTATGGTTTTGTGCATGATTTTCACACATGTTTTTGGACGCAATGGTTTTCGTTCCATGGTATTAGATGCGATGGCTTTTCCATCCATGGTATTGGATGCTTCGTCTTGTATAAATATGTATTATAACATTGAAAGGAACATAATGAAAAGTCATGCTAGTAGTCCCGATTTTGGGATCCAGGGTAAATCTCTTTGTATATGTATTTTATGTGTTATGCTCTCACATTATTTATTTTCTATGTTTAAGAATTCGTATGTAGGTAATTTCTGTACGGGGTTAAAACCTACATTTGGTATTAGAGTTGTTTTGGCTTCAAGGGGACACCTTTGTTGCTAAGGGGTTTTGCTCGGGTCTGTGGTAGACCCTGTTCAGTGGGAGATCTATGAGATCAATTGTGGTGGTGAAAGAAGATGACGAGCAGTGGAAAGATAGAGAGCGAGAAATTTAATGGTTAGAGTTTTGAGTTGTGGAAACTCAAGATGGAGGATCTATTGGTGGATAAATATCAATGGATCGTGGTAGATCTGGGTACTAAACCAACCAGAGTGTTCGATGAAGAATGGAAGAAGTTGGATCGGAAGGCAAAGAGAAAAATACAATTGTGTGTCTCAGATTCAATATTGCTGAATGTATTAGGGGAAGCTACGTCGAAGGCTTTGTGGGACAAGTTAGGGACTTTGTACTAGTCTAAGTCTTTGGTGAATAAATTGTTCCCGCGGAAAAATCTGTATAACCTGAGGATGAATGATGGAGACTCGACGATAGAACATCTGAATGCATTTAATACTGTGGTAAGTCAATTAGCATCTATTGATATTAAAATTTTAGATGAAGATAAGTGCATCAGTTTGTTTTGTTCTCTATCAGATTTGTGGGATAGTCTCGTTATTGCAATAGGTAGCAATGCAACTATCTTGCAGTTTGATGAAATAGTCTCAGCCTTGCTGACGGAGGAGATGAGACGGAAAAATATGGAGAGCCAGAATGGTGATGCCTTGTCTATACGAGGACGGTCTCAGAATAGAAACAAAAATAAGTCATCAAGTGGGAGATCTAAATCTAGAGGGAGATCTAAATCTCCAGGAAAACCTATAAAGGTGGTGTGCTAGAAATGCAGAAAGGAAGGGCACTTCAAAAGGTATTGTAAATCTAAAGCTCATGATAAAGGAAAGATATCTGATGATGCTCCTTCTGTAGAGGTGAAAACCACCTCAAATGAAGCTGGAGATGTGTACTTGGCTTCTTCAAGTACACATGTAGATCATAAGGCATGGTTGATTGACTCAGGTGCATCCTTTCACTTCACTTCCCATAGAGAGTGGTTATGTGAGTATGAGAAATATGATGGTGGCAATGTCTTCTTGGGGGATGACAGGAAGGCTAGAATCATTGGTCATGGAAAAGTAAAGTTGAAGTTGCAAGGTGGAAGGGTTAACACACTTCCAAGTGCTCTGCATAATCCTGCATTAGCCAGAAATTTTATTTCTGTAAGCAAGTTGGATGATGCAGGTGTAAAAACAGTGTTCGAGAAGGATACCTGCAAGATGGTTTGGGGAGCACTGATATTGATGCGGGGAGTTCGGAATGGAACTCTGTACAAGCTGCAAGGTAGCGCTGTTATGATGGGTGCAATAGTTTTATGGTTCCTGAAAGTGGAGCAAAAAATCTAGTGGTCTCTGGAGAGAAGACCATGTTGTGGCATCAAAGGCTTGGACATATTGGAGAGAAGAGCCTTTGAATACTTCATGGTAAAGGTATGGTAGAAGGTATGAGTAATATCTCTCTGGATTTTGATTTTTGTGAAAAATGTGTATATGGGGAGCATAATCGAGTGAGTTTCCCCTCTCGTGGTAAGAGGGAGAAATAGATATTAGAGCTTGTGCATAGTGATGTGTTTAGACCTGTGAAGATTCCATCACTGGGTAAGTCTATGTACTGCGTATCGTCTATAGATGACTTCTCAAGGAATACATGGATATATTTCCTTAAGAAGAAATCTGAAGTCTTTGATAGTTTTAAAGAATTTAAGGCTCTCGTGGAAAATCAAACAGAGAAGAAGGTAAAGGTGGAGAGTTTTGTAGCAAGGAATTTGAATAATTCTGTAAGAAGTGTGGTATATCACGGGAGAAGACTACTCCATCTACACCTCAGCAAAATGGAGTTGCAGAAATAATGAACAAGACATTGATGGAAAGGGCAAGAAGCATGCTCAGTGGTGCCGGGGTAGGATAGGAATTCTGGGGAGAGGAGGTGGATGCTGCATGTTACCTGGTCAATGGGTCACCTTCATCAGCATTGGAGGATAATACTCCACAAAAGGTATGGACTGGTAAGAAACCCTCTCTTTCACATCTAAGGGTATTTGGATGTGATGCATATGTACATGTTCCAATGGAGAAACGAACGAAGTTGGATAGTAAATTTGAAAAGTGCATCTTTATTGGGTATAATGATGGTTTAAAAGGTTATAAGATTTGGGACCTAGTAACAAGGAAGGTTGTGTCTAGCCGAGATATGGTGTTTAGAGAGGTGAAATATTTTATTAAACATGAAGTCCAACCAAAGGAACCTGAGAAGATAGATTTTGAGCTAAAGGAGGAAGAATCATACTCTACAGCAAAGGAGGAATCAGAAGATGAAGAACCAAAAACTTTGGCTGTGAGAAGACTAGTTCGAGAAAGAAGGTAGCCTGAAAGGTATAGTCCATCTTCTTTCTGTTCAAATTTTGCTTTGTCTGTTACTGATGATGATCCAAGAACTGTGAAGGAAGTAGTGGAATAGAGGATGGAAAACTCTGGAAAGAGGCCATGATTGTTGAAATGGCATCTTTGCACAAAAATGAGGCTTGGGATCTGGTGGAGTTGCCGGCTGGAAGGAAACCAATTGGCAGAAAATGGGTGTTCAAGAAGAAGATGCAGAAGGAAAGGTGGAGAAATACAAAGCTTGGTTGGTAGGGAAAGGTTATTCCTAGGTGCCGAGAATTGATTTTGGTGATATTTTTTCTCCTGTTGCCAAGATAACTTCTATTAGATTACTTTTATCCATTGTTGTTGCTTTTGATTTTGAGGTAGAACAGATGGATGTGAAGACATCATTTCTTCACAGGGATCTAGAAGAGGAAATATACATGAAGCAACTTGAAGGCTTTGCGGTGAAGGGTGAGAAAGAACTGGTATGCAAGTAAAAGAAGTCTCTATATGGGTTAAAACAATCACCAAGGATGTGGTATCAGAAATTTGATACATTTATACGGGGATTTGGCTTCACTAGAAGAAAAGTAGATCACTGTGTGTATTTTAAATTAATTGGTGACTATGTTATTTATCTGGTCTTGTATGTATATGATATGTTGTTGGTTGGAAATGACAAAGAAATTATCTGGGATTTGAAGACCCAATTGTCCTCCAAATTCGACATGAAAGATCTTGGTGCTGCAAACTATATTTTGGGCATGGAAATTAAAATAGATTAGGCAAAGAGGAAGATCTGGTTAAATCAGAGGAAGTATGTCGAGACAATACTGCATAGGTTTAATATGCAGCATAGTAAAATGGTGAAGGTTTCTATTCCTATAGGTGTGAGGTTATCTGCTGAATAGTGTCCCAAGACACAAGAAGAGGAAGAGGACATGTCCCATGTTCCATATGCAAGTGCAGTCGGTAGCTTGATGTATGCAATGGTCTGTACTAGACCAGACATTGCACATGCAATGGGAGTATTGAGCAAGTTTATGTCAAAACTGGAGAAGGAGCACTGGACAATAGTGAAGTGGTTTTTCAGGTATTTTCATGGCACTAGTGATTATGGTTTGTGCTACCAAGGAAGAATAGGATTGGACAAAATGTTGGATATTCGTGGCTTTGTTGATGTAGACTAGACTAGAGATCTAGATCAGAGAAGATCTATAAGTGGGTATGTGTTTAACCTATTTGGAGGTGTAGTCAGTTGGATGAGTAAGAAACAATTTGTAGTGGCACTATCAACTACAGAGGCAGAAATACATGGATAGAGCCACTCATGCAAGCAAAGGAAGCAAAATTCCCCTCCTGTTCTCCTGGTTGTTCGGATCTGTGTCAAGTATGGGCTCTCAGTACAGGAGCTTAAGGATATGACTGTGCACAGCCAAATAAATTTTCTGGCAAAGAACCCCACTATCATTCAAGACAAAGCACATCTCGTTCTCGCTCATCACTCTCTCGCAGCGGGATATGATACAAAGACAAAAAGGTGTGCAGTAAAGGTGACACTTTGAAGCATTACTGCAGACTCGCTCTGACAAAAATTTGTGCGCTCTGAGAAGTTCTCTTGGTGCAGCGAGGGCAATGGGTGTTGTTAGGGCTGGAAAAATGACTTAAGCCTCTTTTGGCCCCCTATCGCGCAAAGGAAATAAAAGGTGGAGAATGTTGCGCGTTGTGTCATATTCTTTCCACGACTAGCCCACGTTAGTTACCGGGGGGTTAGAAGGGGGGTTGGAGCCCCCTCACCTTTATGTGCCGCTTGTGTAACAGCGCGCGGGCGCGCGCGCGGGGGTCACAGCGGTGTTTGAGGTGTACTTGTAACCCCACTTTATGGGGTCTAGGGCAGCACCCCAGAAAATTTTGGTTTTGGATCCTATGTTAGGATGGGCGGACCCACCTATGGTTTTGTGCATGATTTTTGCACATGTTTTTGTACGTAATGGTTTTTTGTCCATGGTATTGGACGTGATGGTTTTTCGGTCCGTGGTATTGGATGCTTCAAAATGTATAAATATGTATTACAAAATTGAAAGGAACATAATGAAAAATCAAGCTAGTAGTCCCATTTTTGGGATCCAGGGGAAATCCCTGTGTATATGTGTTTTATGTGTTATGCTCTCGAATTTTTATTTTCTGTCTTTAAGAATTCATATGTAGGTAATTTATGTACGGGGTTAAAACCTACATTTGGGTCTTTTTTTACTTTTGTCTTCCCTTTTTGCAAAGGGATGTACTCCAGGAGCCATGTGGTAGGCTTTCCATCCTCAACATCTAATTCCTCCACTCCATCAAAGAATTCTTCTTCCACTAGGTCCACAATTTTCTCCCGCTTCTTATCCTTCTTCTCCTTCTACCGAACCTCCAGGATCTTCCTCGATGAATGCTTCACCAGTACTGATTTCTTCTGCTTCTCCTTAGTAGTTGATTTCTTTGGCCTAGGTGAGCTCGACGCCGTAGGCACAACGAGTGCAACTTCCATAGATACAATTATAGTACCTTCCACTTCAGAAACAGTGGCTTCCAAACTAACTGGAGCAGACATTCATTCAAAGAAAAGTTCACGAGAGTTTGCAGACATGTTTGTGAATGATGGTTATGACAAGAATTCTTCCCAATCTTTGCACTTCATAAAATTAGAACAGTAAGGCTCATAGAAAATTCTCAGAATACAGAGTGTCCTTCAGTGGACCAATATGTGCAATTTATAGGCTGTTGTGAATTCAAATCCAATGATTCCCTCCATTTTATTATCATAAATGTGTCTTTGTCGATAGATCTCCAAATATTTTCACCATAAATGGCACCTACTCATTCCTCTTAACGAGATTTTTTCCATCAAATCGTGAACAATGACTCCAAAAACTACTTTTAGGCCCATTTGCGCGGTACCATCCTCCATGGCACAACTCATCCAACGCAGCTTCACTTGTCACATTCCTTTCTTGCATCGTGAAAAATCTCTACTATATTTTTCCCCTCTTCGGGTAGTGTAGTTTATAATCCCACAATCCCTTGCAGCTTCCTGAATTACTAAGGTTGTCTTGGTACCATGTAGTCATTACGCAGGGGATGGATCCCCTGTATACAAATTCAGCCCACTTCCATTCACTTTCCTAGGGAATGGCTCCCCATTCAGCTTCGCAAGCTGAACTGCACCACCATCCGTGATCTCCTTAACAACATATGGCCCCATCCATTGAATATGAAACTCCCCTATAAATTTTGTGAACTTTATGTGATATGGCAACACTAAATCATCCACCGTGAAAGTGCGCAACTTAATAGGGCTATTGTGTCATGCTTTCTTGTGTTCCTTTTGTACTTGCTGGTGAAAGCCTACAAGAAAGTGGTCCTCTTCTAACTCAATTAGCTGCACGAGCCGTTCCTCCAAGGTCTCGTGATCCACCATCTTTGTGAAAGCCGCAATATGTAAACTTGGCATAATATACTCCATAGGCATCACTGCTTCAATCCCATATACCAACCTAAATGGTGTTTGGCATGTCAACTTCTTCCAGGTCATCCTATATGCCGATAGGACTGTGGGTACGGGCATGTCCAAATCATTCCTCTGTGCGTCGCAGATATTTGTCAACGCATTCTCCAAGATTTTGTTAAATGCTTCCACTGCTCCATTCTCCCGTGGGTGATAGGGCATGCTCTTTTCATGATACACCTAGAATTCCTCAATCATCGCACTGATCATCTCATTCAAGAAATTTTGTACCCCTATCACTCATCAATATCTTAGGGCATTCAAACTGCTTTAAGACATATTCAAACAAAAAATTTTCAATGGTAGTAGCTGTACAATCCTTTGCTGGATAAACTTTCACCCATCTGGTTAAATATTCTATTGCATTAATAATATACTGTGCACCTATCTTCTTTCCTAGTGGTTGTGTTGGACCTATGAAATCAATGGCTCACTTAGCAAATACCTACAATGAAACTTAAGGATTTAAAGGCAATTCATCTCTAAGTGAAGGCTTTTCGATCCTTTGGAAAGCATTGCATGCCTTGCAATATGCCTTATAATCCTTATGTAACGTTGGCCATAATAACCTAGTGTGAAAAATCTTTTGCGTGGTTTCTTTTCCTGCGTAGTGGCCTCTTTCCACCCCTCCATGTTCTTCAAAAAGGATACTAGCGTGTTCAAATTTTGAAACATATCTTTGTAGTATTTCATCTGTTCCCATCTTATACAGGTGAATAGAAATTACTGAAAAATATGCAGAGCGAACTATTGATTCCTTCTTCCACTAAGTAGAATATCCTTCCAGATCTATACCCGTGGTTAAAAAATGAATGATATCAAAAAAGTGGTCATCTGCGACAGGCATCACAAAGAGCTGCGCATCTGTCAACCCTTACTCCAAACTATTTGACTCTTCATTTGTTTCAATCCTTGATAGGTGGTCAGGGCTTGCGTTAAGCCTTCCAGGCTTCAAAATCACTTCAAAGTCATATTCCTAAAACAACAATAACCATAGGTAGATCTTCCCCCTCAACTCAGGCTTATTGACTAGGTACTTCAATGCAGAGTGATCTGTATACATTTTAAAGTGTCCAGCCAACAAATAATGCCAAAACTTTTGCAGCGTGTAGACCATCACCAACCCTTCGTGCTTTGTAGTGGAATATTTCTTCTCAACCTTTGATAACTTTCTTCTTGTGAAGGCCATTGGATGATCAATTTCTCCTTCTCCTCCCTGTGTTAATATCGCACCGAGTGTAATACAAGAAGCATCTACATGCACATGGAATTCTTTCTTCCAGTTTGGAAACACCAAGATAGGTGAAGTTACCATCTTTTCCTTCAAGGCATCCAAACTGCACTAACAATCTTCATCCTAGCAAAACATCCCATATTTCTTCAATAATTTTTCCATCTGTGTAGTTATCTGAGCATACGCCTTGATAAATTTTCTATAATACTTAGTGTTCCCTAATGTGTCCCGAAGCTATTTGACATTCCTAGGAACTTCCAAGTTCAGAATCACAATGATCTTCATAGGGTCCACCATCAATCCCTTCTTACATACTACATGGCCAAGAAAAATTCCAAAGGGCACATAGAATATGAACTTCTTCAAATTCAGTGTTGTCTGATACCTTTGACATGTGCCCAACATAAGGCATAGACTCAAGACATGGTGCTTCACCAACCTAAGCATGGTGCAATCATCAAAATTAACTTCCAAAAATTTATGAATAAATTCCTTAAACGCCGCAATGACAACCCGAGAGAAAATCACAGGTGTGTTCTGTAATTTAAATTGCATTACTGTATACTGGAAGAAATCCTACTCCGTCGTGAAGGTTTTCTTGCTTCGATCTTCTAGTGCGATATTTATTTGATGGTATCCTAAAAATCCATCAGTAAACGAATAAGCCTCCTGTCCTCCAATATTATCTAATACTTCATTTGTGAATGGTGTTGGAAACATATTGTGCATGCGTGCATCATTAAATTTCCTTAGATCTATGCATATTCATATTTCGCCTTTCTGTTTCTTCTCTTGGACCACCATTGGGCTTATCCAATAGGATTCCTCTACTAGTTCAATAATACCGATATCCAACATCTTATTTAGTTCTTGGCACACCTTTTCTTTATACTTTAGATTGAGTCGATAAGGTCTCTGCTTAACATGCTTCACATCTAATTTCAATGTAATATTCATAACACCCAAATCTCTAACGATGATCTGATAATCACCCTATGAGTGACATCAGTTGAAGTTTTATTAAACAAAAGGTATTACAGACTCATGTGCTGGTGTGCGTTCTATGTTATTTAAGCAACGGATTGATCAGATTGCCAATACAAAGACATTTAAATGGAGAGATGATAGAGAAATACAGTAAGAAACCATAAAGACACAAGCAAATTTAATAAGGAGTTCACCCTATTCTCCAGGGCTACGTCTTTAGTCCAGTTTTCAGTGGTGGCCTTGTTTTATTGTGTCTTTAAGCAGAGAATTACAATACAAGGACTCAATGTGAGTTCTCCTGAAGTAGGTTTGGCTTGGCAGGGTGGTTCTTGGATTCCCCAAGCCAATGGAGTACACAATCGCTTCTTCCCACTAGCTTTGTGACCTTCTGGTCTACAGTGGCAAGAGCCCAACGTGGTGCTCAGCCCGAATAGATACCTCTATGGGGTGGCTCGAATCTCTCAAGCTTGGTGGTGCTCGATGCTGCCGCTATGTCAGCTCGGCCCTCTGTCTCTTCCTACTTTTCTCTTGATTTACTGCCTTCTTCTTAGTGTATTCCATCCTCCTCTTGGGATTCTCATCTCCTTCATCTCTCAGACCTCATTCCGACTTTTTTTGACTATGTATTCTGTCCTCTATTCATGGCTTTTAGCCGTTCGTTCCTGTGCCGGTTTGGTTCCTCTTCTGCCTCTGTCGATTCGCCTTCTACAGCTGCGCTTGGAGTTCCCTGTTCGGCGTCAGCATGAACACTCAGGGAGTGGCCATGTGTTCTCATCTGAACAACGCCAGCCTACTCATTAGTTCATTTCTTCAATTACGTCATGGATGGGTTCTTCCTCCACTGTGGCAGTCAAACAGATTCCAAATACCTTTAGAATGCGGCTTAATTCCCTATCGATTCTGCTTCCTCCATCGGATGCAATCTCAGTTGTCTGATCTGGGTTCCTCCAGATCCAAAGTCATACTCACATCCCGCACGGTTGACTTGTTCGACCAATAGCACGTGATCAATGGTGGTTTTCTCTCACCTCCGTCGCCACGCATTGATCATTGAGTGGGATCGCTCTGCTCTCCTCCAAAACTGTTTACCGTTTGAGGGTGCCCCGATCAATACCGCCGGTTTTCCAGAGTGTGGGTCCTGCCTTTGTCCTTTTAGCACTTTTCATTTCTTCGCCTATGGTACTCCGAATCCCAACGCGACTGAGTGCTTAAGGATCATCCATTTTGGCCCTATTCGCCTAGCGATGCAAGATTAAAAATCACCTCTTTTTCTTGATCCGGGGCTCCCAGGTGCTACTTTGACCTCCTCCACAGTCTCCATAGGCCTCGGTCAGTGCGCTTTCACTGAGGTCCTCGTTGTTCCATGCTGGCTACCATTGCAACTGGTTCAGGGTGTTTTTGATGCTGTTTTGGATTGTTTAAAGATTTGTTTCATCTCGATACAGTCATGGTTATTTGATAGTCTTTTATGGATCCAATTTGGATCACGACATTCCCACTAAAAGATATTTTGGACCACCAAAATTTGGTTTTCTTCAAGCATCGACTAAGTGAGGAAACTGCTGTCTCACTTTCCCAATCTCAATCCACTTCGTTCTGCTCAGCTTCGAACCTTTAAGCCCAATCTTGAGGTATTCCACTTGTCTACTGTGCGTCGTCCTTACCTTCCTGTCCAGCACTATGTCTTCCCGTAATTCATTAAGATATTCAGGTAGCAGGTCATCAATAGAAGGTAATTGACTCTTCTCTTCAGGGTCCTCAATCATTCAAGGTTCAAACAACCTCAAGCAATCTGCATTCACGACTGAGTAGATGTGCATGTAAGATGGTAGATCAAGGTGAAAAGCATTTTCACCAATCTTCTCAAGTGTCCTGAAGGGTCCATACTTGATAGGTTTTAGATTTTTACTTTCATTTTGCATCCTATCCTTGCTGATATACAACCAGACTTGGTCTTCAACTTGAAAACTATGCTCCATCTGATGCTTATTATGCCTAGCCTTGTACTTGGCCTGGCTCTTTTCCAGCTATTCCTGTACTGCCTGGTGGATCCCCTGGATCTGTTCAATGAACCTAGTTTCCTTGTCCACATCACTGTGTCTAGCAACCATGGTATCTTTACCAAAGACAGAATCCAAAGGAGACCTTGGTATGAAACCAAAACAAGTCTCAAAAGGAGATCTCTGTGTAGAAGAATTTTTGGCTCTATTGTAAGCATGCTGCACATAACACAAGTGTTCATCCTAGAGCTTAGGATGTTTGCTGCAATATCCTCTTAGTAACTGGATCACCGTCCTGTTAACTACTTCTGTCTGGCCATCTGTTTGTGGATGAAAAGATGTTCTTTTCTTCAATTTGGTGTCCATTAGTTCCCACAGACTTGACCAAAACTTCCCCACAAATCAGGTGTCTCAATCAGATACAATAGAAGTGGGTAATCCAAAATGAACCCATACATGTTCAATGAAAAATTTTGCAGTTTGTTCAGCTGTAATCTATTTACTACAGGGTATCAAAATACACATTTTGCTGAACCTATCCACAACAACATATAGATAATCATGACCTTTCCTAGATTTAGGCAGTCCTCTAACAAAATCCACGGAAATGCTTTCCCAAGGGTGAGAAGGAACTGGAAATGGAGTGTACAAACCTAGTTTTCTGTTACTGGGCTTTCTTTTCGCACACATAGCACATCCCTTTACATATCTAGAAACTGTCTCACTCATTCTTAGCCAATAGTAGAACCTTTGCAGCTGTGCAACTATTTTACTTACCCCAAAGTGACCTGATATCAGAGAAGCGTGTGCCTCCCTAATTATCTTTACTCTCTTAGTTTGTGGAATGTAGATTTTCCCACAATGATATAAGAGTCGATCCTTCATGTGATAGTCCAATTCTTCTATTCTTTTGCCTTGACTCAAAGTTGCATATACATCTTTAAAGTCCATGTCCTGAGCATATTGTTCTATGTAGCTTTCATGCAGCATAGAATTATGCTTAAGTATGGTAGATGCATTTATAATGGGTATAGAGAACATGTCTACAACCTTGCTATGTATGCCCTTTTTATATTTGATGACTAAATGAAAATGTTTTAGAAAACCCATCCATCTGTAATGTCTAGATTGCTGCAACTTAGTTTGGGAGTGTAAGTATTGAAGTGGCTGATGATCAATATGTATTACTGTTTCTTTGCCGATTAAGTAATGTTTCCACTTCTTCACACTCTGAGCTAATGCATACAATTCTTTATCATATGTAGGATAGTTAACTACTGCAGGATTAAAGGTCTCAGAATGATAACATATGGGTTTACCGTGCTGTGTCAAGACTGCTCCCATGGCATAGTCACTGGCGTCAGTTTGGATCTCAAAGGGTCTTTGTAGATCTAATAGTGCTAGTACTAGTGCTGTACTAATCATTTCTTTCAAGGTGTCGAAGGTTTTCTGCTGTTTGCCTCCCCACTGAAACACCTTGTTCAATCCTGTCAAGGCATGTAAGGGAGCTATAATTGAGGAAAAATTTGAAATGACCTTCCTCCAATATTGTGCTGCTCCTAAGAAGCTTCTCAGTTGTGTAGTAGACTTGGGTTTAGGCCAGTTTATAATGACTGCCACTTTAGAGGGATCTATTTTCAATTCACCTCCCCCTACTATATGACCCAAATAATTTAGAGAGTTTTTTCCAAATTCACATTTGGAGAGTTTAACATAAAGTTTTTCTCTTTTCAAAACATCTAATGTCTGATTAACATGCCTTAAATGTTCTTCCCATGTTTTACTAAAAATCAGAATGTCATCCAGATACGCAATAACAAAATCATCAAGAAAAGTTCTGAGTACATCATTCATTAATCTCATGAAAGTAGCAGGGGAATTGGTCAAGCCAAAAGCCATAACCAGCCATTCATACAATCCTTGCTTTGTTTTGAAAGCAGTCTTCCATGCATCTCGCTCTACAACTTTGACCTGATGGTATCCACTGTGCAAATCCAGCTTGGTGAAATAAATAGCTTCCTTCAATTGATATAAAAGATCATCTATGCAAGGAAGGAGATAACAATTTTTTATTGTTATCTTATTCAGTGCTCGGTAGTCAATGCATATTCTCCACAAGCCATCTTTCTTTCTCACCAAAACGATTGGTGACCCACATGGTGATGTGCTAGGCCTAATTAACCTTTTCTCGAGCAACTCCTACACCTGCTTCTTGATTTCAGCATTCTCTAAAGTAGACAACCTTTTATACCTGTGGCTGCAATGATTGTTTTGTCTCCCAAGTCTGACCCCAAATATTTCTGAATAGCTGCAGCAATCTTCTTCTTCTTGCCCTCAGACTTCTTAGGTCTCAACTCTGGATGTAGAATCAAACAATGCTCATCATCATGCCCATCATTTTTACAATGAGTGCATGAAGCTTTTCCTTTCTGTGCAGTGTTAGCCTTCCTTGCTTTCCACTTCTGCTTTCTTTTCTCCTTGCTCTTGCTTACAGTGGGTTGGGATGATCCCCCAACTTCTGGATTTCCATTCTTTCCTCTAGCTTCTAGAGGAGTAGCTTGTACAGATACCTCATCTATACTAGTGGGATTAAACATGAGGATGGTATGCCTCATGTAGTTGTGTAGACCACCAATGTACTTCAAAAGAGTTTCTGGTGAGTCTAATGAGATACCCAACACCAATGCTCTCTTTTTGAACTCTTGAGTATACCCTTGCACACTTTTCCCTTTCAACTGCTGAAGAGTTTGCCAACTCATCATGGCTTGTTGGATGTAGGCCAATGGATAGAAGTTCTTTTTGATTGCAGCAACAAATTCACTCTAGACAGAGAGGGTCTTACCATGCTTCTTCATATCATCTTGGGTTTTGTCTTCCCACCAAACCAAGGTAGTGACTCCTAGGCGTAAGCTTGCCAGCTAAATCTTACTCTTGTCCAAGTCTATGTTCTGTACCCTACAATACACATCAATTTGTCTAATCCAATTGTCCAACTTTTCAGCATTTAGTTCTCCATCATATATAGGCAAATCAAATTTAACATCTAGTTTAATCAAAGATGCTTTCTTATTATGCACAAGGCTATTAGGAGGTGTAGGAAAGCTTTCTTCTTTCCCCTTTCCTTTTGAGTGGTCATGGGAATGAGACTCATATTTTTCTTTATCTTGCTTCGAGCCTGATGAATCTTCATCCTTATGCTTTCTAAAGTCCCTATACATTTCTTCTACAATAGACTTTATAGCTAGGAAACTTTCTATGAATTGAGGGTCTGGCCCTATAGAACCTTCCTCTGACATTGTCATCTGAGAATAGACTCTCCCAATTTCAGGATTAGTGTCCACCAACTCTCCTTCTCCTAATTTGAGCTTTGATCTAGTGAGCATTCAAAACTAAACCAACACAAGCTTGTCTAACCTTACAGCTTACTACTCTGATACCACTTGATCTGATAATCACCCTATGAGTGACATCATTTGAAGTTTTATTAAACAAAAGGTATTACAGACTCATGTGTTGGTCTGTATTCTGTGTTATTTAAGCAACGGATTGATCAGATTGCCAATACATAGACATTTAAATGGAAAGACGATAGAGAAATACAGTAAGCAACCATAAAGATACAAGTAATTTTAATAAGGATTTCACCCTATTCTCCAGGGCTACGTCTCCCGTCCAGATTTCAATGGTGGCCTTGTTTTATTGTGTCTTTAAGTATAGAATTACAATACAGGGACTCATTGTGAGTTCTCCTAAAGCAGGTTTGGCTTGGCAGGGTGGTTCTTGGATTCCCTAAGCCATTGGAGTACACAGCCTCTTCTTCCCACCAGCTTTGTGACCTTCTGGTCTACAGTGGCAAGATCCCAACGTGGTCCTCAGCCCAGACAGATCCCTCTATGGGATGGCTTGAATCTCTGAATCTCGGTGGTGCTGGATGCTGCCGCTATGTCAGCTCGGCCCTCTGTCTCTTCCTGCTATTCTCTTGCTTTACTGCCTTCTTCTTTGTGTATTCTGTCCTCCTCTCAGGATTTTGGTCTCCTTCATCTCTCAGACCTCAACCTGACTTTTTTTTGACTGTGTATTCTATCCTCTATTCATGGCTTTTAGCCATTCGTTTTTGTGCCTGTTTGGTTCCTCTTCCTCCTCTGTTGATTCACCTTCTGAAGCTATGCTTGGAGTTCCCTGTTCGGCGTTAGCATGAACGCTCAGGGAGTGGCCACGTGTCCTCATCTGAACAGCAGCAGCCTGCTCGTTGGTTCGTTTCTTCAGTTATGTCGTGGATGGGTTCTTCCTCCACCATGGCGGTCAAACGGATTCCAAATCCCTTTAGAACGCAGCTTAATTCCCTGTCGATTTCACTTCCTCCATTGGGTGCAATCTTAACCGTCTGATCTGGGCTCCTCCAGATCCAACGTCATATGCGCGTCCCGCACGGTTTACTTTCTCAACCGATAGCACGCGATCAACGATGGTTTTCTCTCACCTTTGCCACCACGCGTTGATCGTTGAGTGGGATCGCTCCACTCTCCTCCAAAACTTTTTACCATTTGAGGGTGCCCCAATCAATACCGCCAGTTTTCCAGAGTGCGGGTCCCGCCTTTATCCTTTTAGTACTTTTCTTTTCTTTGCCTGCGGTTCTCTAGTTTCCAATGCGACCGAGTGCTTAAGGCTCCTCCATTTTGGCCCTATTCGTCCAGCGATGTGCTAATCGTGCATAAAAAAATCACCTCCTTTTCCCAATCCAGGGCTCCCAGGGGCTACTTTGACCTCTTGTGGAGTCTCCATGGGCCTAGGTCAACGCGCTTTGACTGAGGTCCTCATCGTTCCACGGTGGCTACCATTGCCACTGGTTTAGGGTGTTTTTGATGCTATTTTGGATTCTTTAAAGGTTTGTTTTGTCTCGACATGGTCATGGTTCTTTGACAGTCTTTTATGGATCCAATTCGGATCAAATGATCCCTTTCAAATCTGAGCAATTTGTTGGGAAGAGATCCTGGTACTTGCGCAACAGTTTGACCACCTTATAAACTCTAACTTTGTCCCAATAGTCTCCTATCTTCGTGAACTTAGGTTTTGCTTCAGATCCAATGTTTACTTGTCTAGTTTTCAAAGGTTATAATATGTCTTGATTCTTAGCTTTCAGTCCTTCAATGTCACACTGTCCTTCTGTCTTTGGAATGTTAATATTCTGTGGGTCCTCTTCTTCCTCTTCAGTAGTCACATTGTAACATTCTAGTGCATGGCATAACTATGTACTCTAATTTGGCTGAGCCCATTATACTAGTTTCTTAGGCGTTCTAAATATAACAACTTTTGTCTCCTTGAGTGCTTCATAAATGCATTCAAACCCATCCTCAAACTTGAAATTCAATAGAAAAATCCCCCTTAAGATGTCCCATTCAACTGTTCCATGGTGAATCTCCATATCCAAATACCAGTTCATTGGAATTGTATCTAAGGTACGATAGAAAATGTGCACCCATTCTGCTTACGGTTATGTTCCCCAGGCCTTAGTCCATCATGCCAAATGGTCGTGTAGATCATCCTTCCAACTGTACTTTTTTTCCATCTAGGTATTATCATATCCAAACCTTAATTTCATCATTTTGGCTTAAGGGGGCCTGTTTCCAGGAAAACTAGTGTCTATTCAGATCTGCTAGTCCCATTAAGATGGGTAGCTATCTTAGAAACAAACAATTCAAAGTAACTTGTGTTTTCCTTTATGGGAGATAGATAAGAGAGAAGCAGAGAGAACCAACCTTAGTTTTTCACTTGGCTCCTTGCTTGTTTCCTCTCTCCTTTGATAGAGCTTGCCACTCCTTTCTCACTTGTCCCACTTCAAAGAACACTAGCTGTAGAGGCAAAGAAACAAGAAACCATCAAAGCATAGAGATCTATGATACCATAAATAATCTAGAATCAGAAGTACATTAACCATACAAATGCATACACAAATACAAGATTTAGAAAAACAAAAGTATATGGAGGAAAACACAAATAACTTTATTGATAGAAGTAGAAGAGAGGATTACAACCCAGCTGTCTAATCCAGAGCCATCCTCCCAGCATGAAAGCCCTCTTCACCTCATGAAAAGCTAAATCACCCAACGATATAATGTTTCACAGAGAAACCAACAACACTTCCTTGCAAAATACAAAATTCCAGCCTCTGGATCTCTAGGATGAGGGATCCATATATAGATATTTGTAGGGGGGTGATGTTGGGTTGTGTTATATTCTTTCCACGACTAACCTATGTAGTGAACCGGGGGGTTAGAAGGGGGAAGAGCACCCATTCCGTGCGTCGAATTGCAACAGATGGGGGCGAGTGGGGGGGGGGGAGGCGGGGGGGCATAGCCCCCCTGTTTCGGGGGTTTGAGGGGGGCGAGTAGCCCCCCTCTACGGGGTTAGGGGCGGCGCCCTGGGAATTTTTTTTTTTGGACCCTATATTAGGTTGGGCGAACCTACCTATGGTTTTTGGTCCATGGTATTCGATGCTTCGGCATGTATAAATATGTATTGTAACATTGAAAGGAACATAATGAAAAATCAAGCTGGTGGTCCCAGTTTTGGGATCCAATGGGAAATCTTTGTGTATATGTGTTTTATGTGTTATGCTCTAGCATTGTTTATTTTCCTGTGATTTAGAATTCGTATGCAAGTAATTTCTGTACAAGGATAAACCTACATTTCGTATCATAGTTGTTTTGGCTTCAAGGGGATGCCTTTGCTGCTGAGGGGTTTCACTCGGGCCTGTGGTAGACCCTGTTCAGTGGGAGATCTGCGAGATTGATTCTGCTAGTGAAAAAAGATGGCGAGCAGTGGAAAGATAGAGATTGAGAAGTTCAATGGTCAGATTTTTGAGTTGTGGAAACTCAAGATGGAGGATCTGTTGGTGGTGGATATAAAGATCAATGGATCGTGGTAGATCCGGGTACTAAACCAACGAGAGTGACCGATGAAGAATGGAAGAAGTTGGATCGAAAGGCAAAGAGCACAATACGATTATGTGTCTCAGATTCAGTATTGCTGAATGTATCAGAGGAAGCTACAACGAAGGCTCTGTGGGACAAGTTAGGGGCTTTGTACCAATCTAAGTCTCTGGTGAATAAACTATTCCTGCAGAAAAAGATGTATAACCTGAGGATAAAAGATGGAACTCGGTGACAGAGCATCTCAATGCGTTTAATACTGTGGTAAGTCAGTGATCATATGTTGATATTAAAATTTCAGATGAAGATAAGTGCATCAATTTGTTTTGTTCTCTACCAGATTCGTGGGATAGTTTGGTTATTGCAATAGTAGCAATGCAACTTCTTTGCAGTTTGATGAAATAGTCTCAGCCTTGCTGGCGGAGGAGATGAGATAGAAAAATATGGAGAACCAGAATGGTGATGCCTTGTCTGTACGAGGACGGTCCCAGAACAGAAACAAAAATAAGTCATCGAGTGGGAGATCTAAATCTAGAGGGAGATCTAAATCTCCAGG